>CM019756.1:836098-1096098 GCA_009761765.1 Phenacoccus solenopsis
ACTTGTACGTGTAACAGATGGCCTAGTTTAAAAATATCGTTGGTTCGTTCGGTTTTCATTTTTTTCTCATTTCACTTCTACTATCGCCATCGCTACTGACGTTGCTCGCGTAGCATCTTAGCGCGCGCGTTCATACAGGTAAAAAATAAAATCATCCCACAAATACTGAAATTTCTCGAAAGCTACAGTTAAACGAAGAAATTCCGATCAAAAACGGAAAAAGAAGGGGAAAAAACAAGTTTATCAAAAACAATTCTATCCGCACAAGCGGAATGAAAATTCGCTTAAGCATTCCTAAAATGCTGTACGTAGACTCGCAGCTGTGGCTGTTCCGTTCGATAAGCGAAGCAAATGCACATGTTCCAACAAATAATGAAGGGAGAAAGAGAGAAAGAAAAAAAGTATCGCGATTATTTCCATAACTAGGTCGGCCTATCTGTTCCGAGGACTCTGGCCTTGCGATGAATGAATGAAAAATAGGTTACAGCGGGTACAGTATGCATTAAAAAGGATGTGTAGACGCGTAAGACATCGCACGTCGACGATGAACGCTCATTCGACGACCACTTCACTGGTTTGATGCGATGTCCATACAATTTGCAAAACATGTATGCACGAATCGAACGATATTCATGCATCAGCCATCCATCTCCACTTACGAGTAGTACGTACGTAACAGATAGGTATTTCGAGTAGGTTTGGGTATCACTATCAATATTTGGTGTGGTGTGATTAGAGTAGAGTAGAGTAGAGTAGAGTATGGTATGGTATGGGTACAAAGTACATACATATACGAATGTAAAATGTATAGGCAAGTATGTAAAACATGGATTTGAATTTGAAATTGCATAAACGAACGTTACAAAAGGAAGAAACGTGAAAAAATAGGCGCTAGAAAAAAAAAGTTCACTTAGCGCCTCTTTGTACGAATCGAAATTTTCACCAAGGTCTCGTCGCGTCACCTACTAACCCACTAGAAGAGCGGCAAAAAATATCGAGTTTTGAGGGACGAGACGATTGGCGGTCATCGCCGCGCCGCACTGCGTTCATTACATAATTTGCAGCTTCGCTCTCCTGCGTGGAGCGGCGTTCCCTTTTTTCTTTCCTCTCACTTCTATCGTCACTCGTCACTCGACGTCATTTAACTAATAATACGAATACGATTACCATTTTAACCTTGTATCGCGCGCTCGCTCACGCGCTATTTTTCAGCTCATGTTCCATCAATCTTTGTGCAGACCCCCCCCCCCCAAAAAAAAACACCATCAATACCGACTACCGAGCTTTCGCTCAGAATGGTAACCTTTTCCTCGTCTGCTTCCATCGCACAACGCTTCGATTCTTTTAACGAACGTCGAATGGATGTGACAACAGCCTTAACTGATTATCATCGTTAATAACAACAACTGCATATTACACAAAATTATACGTTCACGTACGTCGTACCTATGTACATCTATGTAGATGTACGTAATATTCACTACTTTCTTTACACTCGATAAACGTTCACTCATCCTTTTCACCAATTTTTCTCTCCAGTATAGAGACAAGATATTCGATAACAATAGCCACATCTTAACGGTAATTCATCCCCCAATTTTCCACGCGTAATAATAAAATGTATTTACATATATGTAGACAATCATCTTGCAATACTCGTTCTTCCTACGCCTCTCTAAAGCACAATGGTTACCAATACCCAATACTTTGCACAAAGATGAAGGGGAAACAAAGCAGATATATATAAAAATGCCCTATAAAACCGTCGTCTACCTGCTTCCACGCTGATGTGAGAAACTTTTAGCAGTAAAGAATAAGGCACGCAATATGATTCCTACCTACGGAGTACGGAGCTGCCAGCGCGATGCGTTTGAAAAAATACGACAACGAGATATCGGGTAGAAAGAGGGAAAGATAAAACTAATAGTAAAAATAATGAACCTACAAACGAGCGCTTTACGTACGCTCGACAATAAAATATTCAGTTCTTTCAGGGGCGTAACTAAGGGGGGATGGGGGGGGGAGCTTCCCCCCAGGTGTTTTGAAAAGTTGGGAAATTTATAATTGTTCAACGTTGAAATTGGGAACTTGGAATTTCCTTTGGGAAAATAAGAACTCGAATAAATTCGAACTAATGCCAACTTATATCATGTATAGCACACAACCAGAGACGTAGCCCCCTTGGCTTTTGTAAAATTGGTAAATTTGGAGTTTTAGCGTAGCAGTATTATTACAACTATTTTAAAATTTTTGAAGACTAAAAAAAAAAAAATAATAAAAAATAAAAGGTCAACAGTTGGGAAAATTTCGTGATATTAGTTGGCAATTTTTGGTTTTCTCCCCCACTTCCCTGAAGAATGTCTTCGTTACGCCCCTGAGTTCTTTCGTAGTTGTTTCACATGAAAAATAAAAATAAAAATAAAAAATAATAACTTTCGAAAATCGAAGACACCCAGCACCTATGTTTATGATAGGCAGACACCATCCATGTATTTCCATCCGCGTAGGAAAGAGGGGAAAAACAAGACAACAACGTGAACTAGTGAACGAGACAAGTACCCGAGTACCTAGTACCTACACCACGTCTTATTCAACACGTCAACTGATGATGATTTTTTTTCTTCTTTAAACAATTTTCATAATCGCATCATCAAAAAACCAACAATTAATCAACATTTTTTCACTCGAATAATTAACAAGGTTACATAAAGAAAATTATTTTAACATTTTCTCATTACGGGAAGAATGGACAAGTCTGATAATCCCACGAGAGATTATATTTCTTTGCCTTTATTAGTTTGAGCTATGGAGGTATTGGGAAAAAATTATTTTTCACATTTTTCGTGACTTTATGAGTAGGTACAGCGTGGCGTGGCGTGGCGTGGCGTAACTTCTAGTTCGCGAATCAGAGGACCAACCAAACGAACGAAAAAACAAAAGACAATTAAACAAATATAGAAATAAATGAATGAATAAATAAATAAATAAATAAATAAAAAAGAAAGAAAAAAAAAGAAAGAAAGAAAGAAAGAAAGAAAGAATCTTCACATATTCGAATAATAAGCAATTTTGTTTTTGGTCGTCTCTTTTTTATCTGTTTGTTATTATCGAACGATCATTGGGTAAAATTCAATACTTACACGTCAAAATGTGGTAAGGCTAATCTCAGCGCTTCCAGGGCCGGCATATCATAGTAACCTTTCATCTGCGATCAACTTTATACTCGTACGATAAGCTTAGGCGAATTTTCATGAACGTCGCGTCGCGTCGCGTAGTTTATCTTTCGCTTGATTAATCGTGTCGCAAAAAAATCATCACTAAAATGGAAAACTACTTTTTTATTTTGCGAATTTCATTTTCTTTCATTTCCTGCACCGATGATAATGTACGTTTGTTGTATACTAAAGGAACAAAAAAATATCGCGAAAGTTATTCGTCGTGGCCGCCGCCGCCGCCGCCGCCACTGCCGCCGCTGCCACCGCCATCATCACCGCTACCACCGCCACCACCATCAGACGGATGCGCGAAAAGTATTTCCTACCGTTTTGCACATTTTTATCAGTGCTTATCTCCTATTCTGACGTAAGTATACCGACCAAGGTCAACATCAAACATGTTGAGGTAAAAACCATTACCTTGTACAATATCACTTTTCCGCTTATGAGACTATACTGCCTGTAAGTCTATCTATATCTAATGATACCTACAATCTAAGCGTAAAAGGTGCGTATGTTTGCGCGTACATGCATTCCCTTCCTCCCTTCCCTCACATCGCACAGCTCAACAGGCGCAGTTTTTGTTTTCCTAAATTACGAAACGTGCAAAACCTACACAGCGCACACCATACCACACACATACACACACCCAAGCTCGTATACGACGCATACGTTCGCGAACATGCGCGTACATAATTACGCAGCTCATATACCGAATTACCGAATAATAATTCCAACCAACGGAACTTCAATCTCAACCAGTGGCCAAATACATAACAAACTTACTAACTTACTTCGCATTCAAAAATACAAACCCACCGATACTTGAAATAATTACTACCGTTTATCGAGGCTGGTTCAACATCGAAGAAGGGCGAATGAAACCAGAAAAAAAAAACACGTGACACGTCTAGCACGAGCATCAGCGCGGGCGCCATCGCGCCGTCCTATTCGGTTAACTCGTAAGTTGCTTCAAGGCTTATTCGTTTCGAACCTCTTTATCTCTTCACCTCTTCTCTCGTACCATCGCTCGCTACGACGAATGCTATCCGCAAAACAAAAATCACAAACAAATAAAATTTTTTTAAAACTCGTCGCCTGTCGCACGCACTTTTATAGTCTTCTTTCTCAGCCCTGAAAAAACCTTGGTTTTTCAGACCTCCAGAAGTATTCGGCTCCAATTTCCAACTTCCAGCCGAACGACCCCGAGTTTACGACGTTGCCAAATCCGCTCACATTTGCGGCAAGAAACTTTCATCTTCTCTCTTCTCTATTCTCTATTCAGCTTATACAAGTACGAGTGTACCTAAAATCATCGCGCATTTAATTTGCTTCTCGTTCCAGCACTTGTAATCCTTTAATGTTGACTGACTGTAAATCATACTTATTGTTTGCGAGTGAGAGAGAAAAAAAAGTGTAAATTTACACGAATTATTGAAATAGAAAATAAAACAGAGTAGAAATAGAAATATACACGCGAGTTAAGCATCACAACTGCCAGGCTCCAGCGCAACCACGAGCACTTTTCCAAAATCATTTCTTTCGACGAAGGAAAGAACGCGAGAGAGAAAAAAAGGAAAAGCGCATCCAAAACTTTCTCAATTTCCAATAAATTATGAAATAGCGCGAAAAACCCGCTCGCAGAAATTTATTATTGTTGTTGTAGTTGTTGTAATATACCTAATTGCACGAACGCATCGAGCTCACTGAAGAGCCACCAATCAGAAACACGCTGGTTCTTATCAGTATTACTCGCATTCTGTACTTTACATTTTTTGTCGGCAATATCAAAGCGAAAGTATGAATTTAATTTGAAGGCATGAATCCTCTAAAATATAGGGGGGAAAAAAAAAACTTCACCCGCTATGAAAACAAAATAACGTCCAACTACCGACGAAAGTGATAAAATGAATTGGGACAGTAGAACTTGTCAGAAATATAAACAGATTTTTAGTCGTATAAAAAATTTAGAATTCACGGAATTGTTCAAGAAACTGAAGAGTTTAAATTTAAATCCCAAGCGGTAAGCTGCATCGATTGACCACGTCATGCGATCAAATTCAACATCTCTGTAACTACATTTTTCTAAAGTTTACTTTTCGTTACTGAATCAAATTCGTTTTTTGAGATGACATTGTTCATCCTCATTCCAAGTCCATTATCGTATTATTATCTTTCATTTACTCTAGCATATTTTCGAGGACGGCTCGTTATTTTTGAGTTTTGAAATATAGCCTACGTTGACTAATTACTAATTAGTCGTTCTTATATTCGGTCATTCTTATATCCAATAAGTTCATTCGTTACTGAATCTCTGTTGACATGATGTTGCTCTATTTTCAATTAAATTCTCGATCATTTGGTAAATAATTTATACGGCAGGGAAGAAAACAATATTTGCAACTTTGGAGATTTGGTGTGAAATTGTCGGCGAAAAATGTGAAGTACAAAATGACGAGTAATACTGATAAGAACCAGCGTGTTTCTGATCGGTGGCTCTTCAGTGAGCTCGATCCGCTCGTCTAATTTCAATGTCAAACACAAACACCGCACCAAGTACTTCACGCTTGTGCTACGCGACCGTCGCCGTCGCCCTTTTCAAGGTACTTACAACTACAGTACTGCGGGCACATCACGTCACGTCGCGTCGCGTCTGTCGTAGAATAACCCGTACGCGGCGGCGGCCCTTTCATTTTTTTTTTCTTTTTCAGACTTCATAATTATCATTAAAAATCGAAATACGAAACAATTTTGTTCGCGTAACAGTCGATTCTCGAATTGAAAATGCGCAATCCATTACGTCAATGACGTGAGAAATGAATCTAATTCCAGATGAGTTAACCCTACCTCTTCGGCATGATATTCTATGCACCCAAAAGACGCACGCTTAGCTAGCACATTTCCACGATAATATTTTAGTCTGTATCGTTTTCATTTTTATACGGCGCAATTTTCTTCATTATTTCATTGTTTTTTTTTTTTGTTTTTTTCTTTCTTTTCAAAATCCACTTCATTATAATTATCACCAATTCATCATTACTGTCCATGTGACAAAAACGATTACAATGGAAAAATATGAAAGAAAATTTTACTATTCGACACGACGAAATGACGAAATAGTTATCGCGAATGAATTGAAAACTAAATAAATAAATTTAAAAACATACCATTTCACCACATAACAACCAATAGGTAGTGCTAAAACGGCTATCAGTAAACTTGAGATCACGAATAAACAATGCGGAAAGAGGCGACAGCGACGTCAACGCAGAAAAAAAATTGTCGTACGTTTAATCCTTATTAATTACAAAATTTCTAGAATATTACTATAGCGAACTGCTAAGCCAAGTATTTTTATGAAACTGTTCAAAAATCATGGTGTCGCGTCTTCAGTTTTCTTTTTTCAGCACTGAAAAGTTACAACTTACGATACCGATTCATGTGTTACGTTGGTCATTACTAATACGTAAATTAGTATTATCTACACACAAATCAATGCCTCAGATTGGATATTAGTACAACATTACGACTAATACACGTACCCAAACTAATAGCAAATCGTTTACGTAGCGTGGTTGGAATCAGTAAAATAGGATATTATTTTGTTTCACGCCATGCCATATAGATAGATAGATAGATGGATGGATGCATACGACGCGACGCGACGCGACGTAGAAAGTGTACGTACGTTGATTTCTGAAATCAGCGCACAAGCACAACTTTACAGTCTACACATACTGTACAGCGTGCGAGAGCTGCAATCAGAATGAGAGATCGGCGATCGGTGATTAGCGATCGTGGTTGCGACGCGATACGATGCGACGAAACCTTGAAGAAAGATAACGTTCGCGAACGAACGACTTGTAATAATCGTTTATAGGCCAATTAAACGTATTCGGCGTGTAACCCCGACCAGTGTAACCTAACCTAACCTAACGTAACCTAATTGCGTTTAAGGATAACGAGAATGTCAAATTATAAAAGCAATCTGTTTTTGAGGTTACGTCTCGAACAGCAAAAATGTTAGAAAGTCCGAGTCGTAAAGAAAGAAGAAGAGAGGTAAAAAAAAAAAAAAATCCATGCAAATAATATAAATACACATAATATCGTGCGGTGCGACACGTCAAAGCAAACTTTTTGAAAAGTTAACGATTCATTCAACATAAGAAGCGTATAGCGATGGTAGCCGAATAAGCGGAACATTTCATACAGCGTATTGCTACGTACGTAGTTTCGTAACAACAGCGTCGTCCTATCAACTCACTGCACACTTTTTCCTATGTTATATTTGGTAGATACGCGTGTATGTACTACAAAGTACACATATGTATGTATATTGCATTTATGACTATACAATACGTACGTATGTAAGGGAGCGTGGGAGGGAGATCTTGCCTTGCGTATATTTTTCAATTATAATAGCTTGGCAGGTCTTTTCAATGAACCTCGCGGGAAATATGCAAAAAATGCAGCAACATGGATACCAAAACCGTCTCAGTTGGATCACAGACCTCATTAGCTAGGCAACGTCGATATTTTCATTTCACTACACTGTACATTATAAATAAATACACAAAACTTGGCTAAGCGCTAGCGAGGTCTTTCTTCATTACTGTCAACTGTACCTTTGCCAGCAAACGTAGTCTTCCGCGTGGAATTATGATTTTGCAGTCCATAACTTTTAAGACGCAGCATCACAAATTCACGACCTCTCTCACCGATGCTACTTAGTTTAAGGTCAGTATGGGGGGGGGGGGGAGGTTGGGGATTGGCTTGAGTACATAGCTTTTCTGCAACATGGTACCAGAATCATCTCAACTGGAGCATATAGCTCTCCAGCTAGGCAACGTCAACGGCAACATCAACGTCAATAATACGTACATACGACACTTCGCCATGCGCTAGAAAGGTCTTTTTGCATTACACTTAATTGCATCCTTTGCCAGCAATTGCATTCTTCCGCATAGAATTATTTGCTATATTCGAGTCTGTCAGATGTAGAAATGCTGTGAAGTTACAGATTTTGGAAAAATTCTATGATACTTCCCTACCAATGCTATACTATTAACATGGGTGTGTGTGTGTGTACTGTGTATGTATGTACACCAAATCACAGGACTTGATGTAACCCACAACTGGTAACCGATGCGATGTTTGGGTGGCATAGTAACACCTGGCATATAGTCACAGAGTCATCGAATTCATTTTACGTTGTTTTCTTAGTCCGCGAAATGTGTTCTTATTTTCTGCTTCGCCCTTCGTGTAAATCTGATTACAGAAATACAAAGTATCCAGCAGATACGACTAAGTAGTCGAGTCAAAAACTCGCTATTTCATTTTTTTCAGTAAATGCTTCTCGCAGTGCAGCATGTTAAATTCATTCACGGAAAAATACAATCAAAATGTTAACAAAAATTACAGCACATAATCGTACATCTGGCGAAGCGATATTTTGTCCTTCGAACGTCGCTTCAATTTGCTAATAGCCATGGTCAGAGTTGAGCTTCTTCGAAAAGCATATGGTAGCGTTTTTCCAGAAAAAACAAAAAAAAAAACTAACCAAAAACAAAAACAAACAAAAACACAAGATTTCAATTCCACTAAGCTAATCGAAATTTCATCGATAGCTCTAGTTGGCATTTCTTTCGCGTTGATTCTTGTACGTATTCGCCATAAGAGAATACTACTCCATACAATATTTCATCATTAATGAAATCATTTCTAAACGCTGCATAAAATATATTACCCACTTATAAAGGGCGTAATAAATTCAAAATCAGTAGCTCTAATAAAAGAACGATCTCAAAAATCCGTTCCGCAACGGCGTCCAAGATAGAACGACTAAATTTTGAAGAATTTTTAAGGAGCTATAACCTCCGAGCCCCACTCCCTCCATTATGACCATGAATCCAACAATTATAAGCTTTACCGCTAAAACGGAATCGTGATTCAGCCATGTTGACAGAGGGAGAGGGAGTTTTCGAAATACCAGATTTCAAACGCAATATTTAAAAATATTTTCTCAACCTATTCGTAACTACATTATTCAAACGGGCGAACTTCTTTCAGCCCTCTCAGTAGCACGAATTAACATTAACCTTGACCGATAGAGCTTAAACTTCGGCGTGCTCATTTTTTTCTTTTGCCATTTTTAACAATTCTAGCGAGTACGCTGGTCGAAAGTAGAAAATCAAAAATCGATGAACAAGCGAATAGGCACCCAGTATTCATATTGAAGGCGAATCATCGCTATCATAACGATAAATTAGGCATCATTATCATTATCATACGTATCCCGCCGTTCTCATCGACTACAATCTAAAATTTTTCAGTATTTTTTTGAGACAGGTAATAGCAGTCGTAGACGTTCGAAGCGATATTGGTATGTCGACGCGGCAGGGGCGTACAGAGATTGAAAAAAATTAAAGCTAAGAATGCCAGAGACGAAAAAAGTGAACTGGCAAACGAGCAGACAGGGCCTTTTTGAAGGCGCAGGTGTGTTTTTAGATACGTATCGCCCTTTTTCTATCCTCATCTTGTTCGTTTCTCCTCTTATATTCTTCTCTATTCGTCGATGGTATTGTTACGAGGATAACCGGTCGAAAACCCATTTTTTTCACTCGCCCGCCTTAAAGATGAGGAATTTTTACCGTCTGTCGACTATGGCGAAGGGATTTGGGCTCGGGCTGTGCATTACCTGAGAGCTGAGACTGAGATAAGACCGTTATAGGGTTTCGCCTTCGAAGTGACGGTGGAATGACCTCGATAGAAAACGCTACGAGCGACGAGCTCGCGATCAAACGCTGAAAATATCGAAGCAGAAGAAAATACTTCAACTATCGATGGAAGTGGAAACGGCCGGCAAGACCCAGTTCAACAGAAACATCAGCTGACACTAACACACGATACGTACTACCAGACACTATCCTATCCAACCGCGTAACTGAAGTACAGTATTATTCAAAAAGCGGTTAGAAAAACGAAAAAATGTATCGATACCTCGCAGAATATCGTTCAATTTCCTTAATCGTCTCGAGTATTCGCGCGTTAAATGTATTATTACCTACATACGTATAATGATTTTATCGGTTGAAGTAAATATGCGAAATCAGTTAATGTATTGACAGCGCTAACAGCCAAGATTTAGTGAGTACGCGGAGGTTATGCATGTAATAAATTAACAATCATGTAGTACACATACGACGAAGAATAAGAATAACGTTGCAGCCACAAGACACAGCTGTTGATAGCTGAATGATCAACAGCTGGATATGCGGCAAACGCAGCACAAGCTATTCGTTGGTCGTAAAGCTTTCCCACTCACCTAGCTAGCGCCATTCTAACGCATTCGTCGAACTTGAATCCCAAATGAGCCGGTATTAGGTTGGCCACTTTGAAAAACTCCGACACAAAAATTAAACCGAAAAACAGCTTAAATCTAACGAGCGAATGAAAAACGCGTTGCAACCGAACTGGAAACTAGCAAATCTCATACGAATGGCTATTTCAAATTAACAACACACAAAACACACACATACACACCCTCCCCGGTGCGTATCACTCACTTTGTTAATAGGATGATAATAATAATAATAATAATAACAACAACAACAACAACAACAACAATAATAATAACAACGGTAGTAACGATACGAAACACAAAAATTTCACTTAACAGGTATACAGTCACTAAGACGATATAACAGCAACACTACGGACGCGAAATAAACTGTTGACTGACATTGGAATAACGAAACAACCTCCAACAAACATTACGGACGCAAGTAAATACCGGGAAAAACAATCGAATCGAATCGAATCGAATCGAATCGTATCTAGACGTAACGTGATGAAGCGGCGCAACGCGAAACCTACTCCGTCACACTAGCTGGCTAGCACTGGCACTACACAGTACACACTAAGGAGAGCGCTTACGACGAGTCTGTAGGCAGCTATTAACAACCAACGACTAACGACAACTAACAACTAACGCGTAGCGAGTAGCGAGTAACGATATCGATAGCCAAGTGCGAACAGCGTATAGCATACGCGCGCATCCAGCTCCCCACCATCGAAGAGAATTACCAATACCCCAACAAAGCGCAAGTTCATTCCGAGTTTATGCGGGCTGTGGTGCGCGTGTATTAGTGCACGTACAAGTACGCATAACAAGGTGAGTTCACACTGTTAACGCGAGCGAGGTGAACCTCGTCGCGGCCATTCGGCGTTCGTTCGTCTAATGTCACACCAATGACAATGACAACTTCTCGTAAGTAGGTAGGTAACTAGGTATTGGTAATTAGCAACAGTAGCACTAACGTACTTAGATAGGTACCCATCAGTATAATCCCAAATTCTCAGAAATTTTCTAGCCAATCTTACCACCACCCGACTTGCTGATTGTTATACAGGTGACGTACGACCAATCAGAGTGACTATAATTACTCTATTGAGACCCGAACGTAAAGTGGCTGACATCTAGTGGCGAAAAGTGTAACTGCTCTAACGAGGCTCTATGGGGCATGTATAATGTAAACAAAGCGTTCATTTTCTTTGTGTATTTAGAAAAATTTGCTGGCTACGTGTTTAAAGTGATTTATAAACCAAGGTCTGATTGGTGGAAACTACTGATAAAATCATACATGCCCCATAGAGCCTCGTTAGAACACTAGCGCTCAAGCGGTTGTTCGGGTCCCAATAGCTTCACAGGCACCTATTGCCTAGCCTACCTACTACGTAGTATCATAGATTATCTACTTGTGAGCGGTTTACGCAATGTCCTCAAAAAGTATATTTTGTCAACACATCCTTACATAAACATTTATTTTACTTTACTTTGCTTCACTTTACTTATTACGGTATCCACTTTCTTATGGAGTGAACTTATAACTGCCTTTTTAAAGCATGGAGTCGACGCTCACATACACTTGCAATTAAATTTTTTGACATAACTTCCATTCTAATCATCGATTTAATGCATTTCTTTCGCTTATAAAATGGACAAATAACAATTAACTGCTTGGTGGAGGCGAATAGCTCCAACAACCATTTTTTAACGTGGATCCAGCTTTCACTGTTTTTCAAGGGATCCCACATATATTGTAGTTTCAAACAAGGCAAGTAGTAGCTCGAAAAAAGAAATTTCAAAATAATGCTCACCCACGTACCTTTATTATACTAGCGCGCAAAAATCGCTCAAAATTTGATCAGGACTCGTTCAAAAGCAAATCCAAG
This sequence comes from Phenacoccus solenopsis, assembly GCA_009761765.1. NCBI lineage: Eukaryota > Metazoa > Arthropoda > Insecta > Hemiptera > Pseudococcidae > Phenacoccus > Phenacoccus solenopsis. The sequence goes on from CM019756.1 coordinate 848,548, forward strand.
AGTAGGTGGCAGGCACAATTTCCAATTTTTTTTTTTTTATTTTACTCGAAATGTCGATTTACTCGTATTTTGAGGGTGGCTCGAAGAAACTGCAAAGCTTCAAAATTATAAAATTACTTATATGGCAGCACCAGGCAAACTTCAACTTCGTGTGCCAATTTGAAGGTAGGTTGGAGCTAAAACGGCAAATTTCTGAGATACGAGGTAATTATTTTCGCGGTCCCGTACCCGCTCACCACATTAATGGAAGAGATTAAATACGTTCGCTCAATCGAAATTTGAAAACGCTTACTGTACGCGACGCTCTCGTCATTGCAGCGACGCATGACGACACCAAATTGGCATAACCTTCTTTTTTTCATAATAAATAAGTAGCGAAAATAAAACGAGGGCGTCGGTACTATCTCTGCACAGATGCAGAAATTTCGTACAAAATCAGTTCGCCTTTCATAAGTTTATTTTTTCGTTTTTCTCGACAAATAATCAATTAATCAAAAAAATCTTCTGTGAACTTTCTCAAATGATAAGTCGCATTTGAGAATCAAGGAGGTACGAAAATTATTATTTGGCAGGCAAACCAGTATGCAATCGTGTATGTAGAATAGAGTCTTAAATACTCTACTTATGAAGAAGTTTAATTACTTATGAACATGATGATTGATGATAAACAATTTTTTTTTCACATCATTTCTGTACATCCCCACGGAAAAAAAGAAATAATTCAGCTGTGAAAGGCTTATAAATCTGTGTTAAAATCAATTTATAAATTTAGGGGAGACTCGGGCATATAGAACCACCTTTTTTTAGTTTGCTCTAAAATACGCTGTAATTCCAAAAAACATCTGGGAACAGCTTTATTATGAAGAAAAAACATTTCTTTTTCAGAATATGTGAAAACATTTTTTGAAAAGCCACTTTGAGATACTCAACTTTGAAGTTTGCTAAAACACTATTTTTTCCATCCCCAAAGTGCTGATTACAAAGCGATTATAAAATTACTAAATTGGTAAAAAAATATATTTTTACGAAAGAAACCAGCATCTACACAAAAATTGCACTCATAAAATGGATATTGTCATAACTTCTCAACTGGTGCACTCTTTATACGCCCATTCAGAGCACATATTACATTGGAGCCATTCTAACATTAATCAACTTCAAATTTAGGTTATACATGTGACGCATCGTAAATTTATCGTGGTATTTTGGTATTTAGGTAGTCTTTTTCGCCTTCTATAACTATTACCAAATCATTTAACATTGTGGTTCTTTATGCCCGGATTTGACTTTTTCGATAAATATGGACGAAAGTGTAACTTGAATTAAAAAATTTATAAATTTCTTATGCAGGAATGGAAAATACAGGAATTTATCTTCATGCAGCAAGAAAAAATTCTTTTGAAGATGCAATAAAAGTGAAATCATTTTGTTTTGAAATTTTTCAATTCTCGATTTTTGGTAGTACAAAATCAGTTTATGTCAAATTGAAAAAAAAAAATATCCGGTTGCAAAATGTTACCACCTTAAACCTCTACCAAATGCATATATTGCCTACTTTTCAGAATAAATAGCACAGCCATAATTTTGATAATTCTTTATGCCTGACCGATTCTATATGCCCGCGTCTCCACTACACTGAAAGAAAAAATGGATATTTCTACTTTGAAAGAAAAAATGGATATTTCTACTTTGAAACAAAAAATGCTTACTTTATGGAATTAATGGTTGTTATTCAAAAGTGAAAAGAGTTGATACGAATCGAACGAGCGAAGCGAGTGAGAAATAAAAAATGAAACGATGTGAGCGAGCGACTAACGGGGGTCTAGGGGCCTCATATAAGTATATAGATTTCGTACGAGTGATTCAATACGGTTAGTTCGAGTTGTAGTGTTCATACGATCCATTATAGCCGTTGATAAATACGAAGTACGTAGATAACTAAATCGAGGGTGGGTGGATACAAATATCGAAGGGTGACAAGGATGATTCGTATTTGGATACTCGGTCGGTCGCCGAGAAAGTTGGCTTCTCTTTCGCTTACTCGAATACGTCAACGTCTGCGCCTCACGTTCTACCCTTTACAAAGAGGAAGCACATTACGCCTATGTGTTGTGATACGTAATGGGTGGAGGTCTACGCGAAACTAAAATTATTTATACGAGACGAGCGCTAATGTGTTCCCAGTTGAAATGAGTAAAATCACTCGAACATCCCGTAATATGGAAGAAGGGAAGATTATCACGACCGCACGTGAAAAATGTTCCGCGTAAAATCGAATGACACCACACAAGACGCGTGAGTACGAGATGCTGATACGGTCAGCGTGTACGTCGCGTTATACCATAATTATTGTGGTGGTGGTGGTGGTGGTGGTGAGATCGGGAAGAGTACCACTGTGGCCACACATGACCAACCAATAAGTATGCAAAGCTAATATGTTACGAGGCTGGCCAGCCGGAGATCGCAGGGAGTTGATCTACTTACATGCACTCGTAGTACATGTGCAAAAAAAGTTCCCTCTCAGCCGGGCCACGCTGCCTCCGGTAACATACGAGACTACGAGTAATATTAGATCTTTTTTGAGCTTATGCAAGCAACTCATGCTTATGCGTATGCTTTCTCAGTGTACGCGAAAAGACCTACTTTTAAATTTTAAAGCAAGAATTAACATTGTGGAAGCGATTTTAAACTACTAATGCTCAATAATATCGAAAGTAGCGTTTATTTTATGTATTACTAGTTGGATCGAACAAAATTGAAAGATTTTCGGACTAACTATTATCAAGCCCGTCTGGAGGCCCTCCAGATAAATCACGCGCCTTTACTTACGGCAATCGATAAGGCAACGCTCTGTCATGCGCACTACTTGAAGACCAAAAAGACCATGGCTTGCCGTCTTGTTGAGAGCACAAAAAAATTGATTAATAAATCTGCTGAGGAGCTCGTGTTATGGAAGAAGAGAGCGGAGAATGTGCCATTATTTGGGCCAAGGCGAGAAGGAGAGCTCTTTCCCCGACCAGGTAATCAGTATATGTACTCATTGTATCTTCTTTTAGTAAAAAAACCTTTGTAGTCATTCTAAAGTTTTCTTGAAATTGCAGATGTGGAAATCGAAATTGAATCATCGACCTTGTCAGCCACCATACAACAAGCGGAGGAATCCATACCACTTCTTGGATCAGAGAGTACGTCTTTCATTATTCCTCTTTCTCTCTGTGTTATAACGAGATGTGAAACTCCAATATCTTCAATTGAAATAATTTTTTTTTTCTGTCCTTTAGACTCCAATGTTGATGTTGATCCCAAAGAAACAGAAATTGGTAAATAACATTATTCACACTTATGTAGTGCTGGCAGCGCGAATAATTTTATGTACAGGATGCGGCGAAAGTCAGTAAACCAATTCACATATTATCAAAAATGAAAAATCGAAAGTAAAGCTTGCAAAAATGTATGTTCATTTGTTTATTTCTCAACACAACAATAAACGGTTACAAAGAGTAACAAAACAACGCAATGAACGTTCGTTACATTCAACTATTCCTCTCTTATGCTATGCGCTACGTCTTGAAAATACACGCATGCACAGTTTTTAAATGTCAACAGACTTACCTCACCCTATAATTATATACATTAGAGTGGAGTGAAAAAAAAATGTTCTTCAATTTTGATTAAATTTCAGGAAGTGGTTTACTTTGAGCTGAAAGTCCCCCATACAAGATTTTAGAACCCACGGACCATTTGGGGGAGGGAGGGGAGGGGTCCTCAAAGTAGGGTAATTTTCGAAAAAAACGTGGTTTTTCGCCTCTGCAGCCTTCCGATCGATACATAACTACATATAACCACACAGGGTTAGAAAGGTGCAATTTGAGTTTTTACATCTACCTAGCCCATCGACAGATCTTTTGGAAGCCATCTTGATCGCCCTACCTAGGAGTTGAAAAGTTGCAGATTGAGGATGTATGAATACGTCTGTTATAATGAAAGTCATGTGAAATGAAAATTTTACAACGCAGTAATGCAAATTTTTCACCATCAAAGTTGCCAATTTTTGGTTTTATGCCCAAAATCGTTCTAAAATGTTATAAAGAAAAATTGAAATTCCTTACATTGAGATTTTAATTTTTTTCCAATTTTCGTGATACAGTGTTACCAACTTCTTTTTACCATTCTTTTCTAAAAAAATTGATGTTATACTTCATAGCGGAAGCGAGAAAAAATGAAAATACCTTTGTATTGTACCCTGTAACATATATAGGGCGGTCAAGATGGCCTCCAATCGATCTTCTGATGGGCTAGGGGGATGTAAAAACTCAAGCTGCATCTTTCTAGCCTTGTGTGGTGATGGTTATGTATCGATCAGGACTACAGAGGAGAAAAACCTCTTTTTTTTCTTCGAAAATGACCCAATTATGAGATTAAACTTAGCACGCGTAGGATTAGTTGGTGACCAGAATATGAGCTTTTTAATTTAGGTCAAAATGGTTTCAAAATGGCGGCAAAGAAAAGTAATACATAGAAAAATAAGCTCGCGAAAGCTCCTAATTTAAATATGCAATGTCTCCAATTCCAAGTGTGATCAGTAAGCGGCTTCTAAAAGGTTAACCAGCCCCCTTCAAAGATTCGACATAAGCACACGACATTATCATCTATACGAAAAAGAAAGAAATTCGATTTCGACGTATTGAACTGCATTATTTGCTCCACTCTGACCTTGCTCATAGAAATACATTTGAATGCATTATGCATAAAAAAGAGAAGAAAAATTCATTTTTGACACAGTTTTGTGGAGTACTAATTTTCCACGGAGCCAATGCTCATTTGATTGAGATAGGAAATGTCTGAGCGCAGGTAAAGAGACGCGCGTTGTTCATAACTAAACGAAAATAGGAATAGAATCTTTTTGATTCCGAAGGTCTGACCTACAGCTGCAGCCATGTACGTTAGCTACATTGCTATTTTATTTTTTCTCATTATTTCAAAAAGCGCACATCGTATAGCAACGCACTCGATGTAATCGTTGTCGTTTCCAAAGTCGAATAAACATACGTGTAAGAGCATCGTTTTTTCAGATTTTTGTTTTATCGAGTCAAGATTCGATTATGTGGTTAGAAATCTCGGGAAAGGAAACGACGGATGGGCACGGTACGAGAAGAGCACTGAACATTTGTGCACCCAACGCCGCGCCGCGCCAAGCACAGTATGCCCTTCACATTAAAGAGAAAGTTCTATCGAAACCTTGAATTTACGTTAGAATGTTTTCTAGCTGAGTTTTTTACGAAAAAACAAAGCTATCACATCCAAACTCAATCGAGAAGAAGGTTTGCCCTCCAATCATCCTACGACTCTACTCGCAATAAATCTTACTGCTATAGGAGGTCGCTAAGGTATTCCTCAAATCTTCGTTCATCCGTCATGGAATTCAAAGGTCTATGAACCTCTAGAATACTCGTATGCAGCTTTTGCGTATCGTATTTTATTAGTGTACTCGTAAAGTTATGCCAAATATATACGCAAATCTTTCAAAGTGCACCGAGAAAATTGCTCGTTGGAATGTTTAAAAAGCATGTACTTTCCTCACATTTTTGATTCGATTCGGCGTAGCCATTCATTCGAACTTTAAATAGGCTTGAAAAGATGTTCGAATTTCATGGCAAATGAACCATCAAGATTTATGGAATACTTGAGGTACCCGAACAGCGAAGATTTATTGAGAAACGACTCGTACGATGATTGAAGGACAAAAAGTACAATACACAGTGTCCAACGGATTTTAACACGCCCAAGCGCGAAATTCCCTTTCATGAAAAAAAATATCACCTGTTTCATTTCGCTTGGCTTAATTATGGCATGGCATAATGAATAAATTCTATGATTTAAATACTTTCTTACTGGTTATTTGGTTGTTAAATTCATTTCTTCCAAAATCAGTGCTTCAAATTTAACTGGAAAACTTGGATGAAACGTTGAAAGTTGAAAACATCCATAATCTGGTGAATTATGGAATGAAATCATTGAGAAACAATTATTCACGTGTTAATTTCTTAGTCCCGTAAAAAGAAATGAAAAGAAGTGAAAAGAAAAGAAATAACGAATACTTTTTTGTGAATGAAGAGAATTTGGCGTTAGGGGGTGTTACGATCAGTTAGACGCAGTGCATATATGTCGTACAAAAGTAAGTCTCCGGTAGTTGTAATTGGTAAGGAGGGAGGGGGAAGGAAAATAAGCAATGGTTCTCGGTATCGGTACTGCGGGTGTGATTCTATGTAGAGATTATAAGAGCATTAATGGAAATTGGCACAATCGCTTCAGCGACAGTTTTGTCGGTCTCGTCACTATTTTTAAAAGGGCATACGCGTATTGTCAGCAAACCGTTAAAAATAAACATAAACGTATAATTACAAACCTTTCATCGAGTAAAAATGATTCTATCACTGAATTTTGGGTTTAAATAAAATAAATTTTAACCATTTCCAATGTGCCCATTAAAAACTCTGCTTCAGTAATACAGTTAGGCTACTAAACTCTTTTTTACGATTATTTTACTTCAAACCAGATGAGGACACCAAAAAAAAAAAAAAAAAGAAACATTACTGTTTCGAAAGACTATAAGCTGATAAAGTGTATCGAGATGACCAGATTATCAGAAATGATATTAGAAATTCAACTTAAAAATTTTTTTTTTTCATTAAAAAAAAAAAAAAAAAAAAATTTCTTTATTATATCGCCGGTATGTTCTATGTTTCCTAGTACGTCTACGTACGTATCAAAGTATACGAAGATGAATTATCAGCAATTTCGTGTGTATAGCATTTTGAAATTGAGTAATATTTGAGAAAAATTCAAGTTGCCTCCCTTCGAAAAATTTCTAAAAGTTTTGTTAGTCGAACCAATTCGATTCCTTTTCTCGAACCCTTTTCGAAATGCGTCCTATACACTACAAGAAGGAGTTGTTTTACTTTATTAAACACAAGAATAGACGAAGCCGCGCCAAGCCGAGCCTGCCGAACCGCATTTAAACACTGCTAAGGAGCCGAGTGTAATAACCACCGGACAGCACATTAAATAAAACAGAAAGAGAGGAAAGCGCTTGAGAGGGGGAAAGGAAAGAGCTCGACACAAAGATGAAATTTCGTGACACTCTCAGGCTTGAAATCTGTTAAAATTTCCATTTCTCTCATTTCATAACTTTTATTGAAATATTTCCCACTTTAAATCTACAATTTGGATCGAAAATAATTTTGATATCATTATAAAATACGTAGCTAGATTCATTTGGAAGGTGATTTTTTTATTGGTTTTTTTTTTTTTTTTTTCTTTTGTTTTTGAATAATTCATTTTAAGGATTTAATAAAATAATTAACTAACATTAAGAGGAATGTAAAATGCCAAAACGTTATTGAAAAAACAGAAAAAAATGTAAAATCTACACTTTTTATTCTTCATAAACGCGATGTCACTAATAACTCACCATCTGTACCGGAATGGATTAGGCTTCGTTTGATGGTTTAGTTAGTGTTCGCACGCCGCACCGCTTCATTAAAAGCTACAGAATTGTATCTGAATAATCTGAGCACAACGCGAGCTCCAAGCTTGTAAGTTCGCTATCCGATCAAAGAATGGGTGAAGGTACAACAAAATGCGCTTGAACGTATAAAACCTAAAAGGCTAAAACCAACTTACGAGTTACGAGTAACTCGAGACTCGAGTAAGGAGCAACTCTCTTACGTTTTCATCAGATAATATAACCACTGGTACTCGTTTCGTTCGTAGTCTGTACGCCCACCCGTTTCTGTACACACAACACAAATAGCAGACGAACGAGTGTTAGCGTTCGCACAGACTAATACAAAGGGATGCGCGTAGTTTTCTTCGGCCTCTAGTCTCCACTCTCCACTTTCCATTTTTCACTAACACGCGTTCTGCCATACGAAAGATGAAGAAGAAGAAGAAGAAGAAGAATAAGAAAAAGTAGAGAAAAAAATTTCCAATGCAACGCGCGAATTTTCAAATGAAAATCGATAAATGCCTTATAAAATATAGTGCAGGTATACATAGCCGTAGCCATAGCCATAGATATAACTATTCGTACTCTGCGTACAGTGAAACAGGTAGAAATATTGGTGGCGTTTTCGAGTTGCGAGCGCGTGTGAAAGGTAAACGTAATAAATCGAGCGTATACGAATCATTGTACGATACCAGAGACAGCAGCAGCAAAGCTGTTCGCTCTCTATACGCTTAATAATATAGAAATTTCGAAACAAGGCGGTAAAAGGTGAAACTAACGCCGAGCGAAGCCACGCCACGCCACACCACACCACATCACATCAAAACACAGCACATCACATCGAAACCGTCGCCTTCATTTAAGCAGCACGTTGTATACGCGTAGACAGCGAAAAGAAAGCGACCATTACATCGGTGCAGCACGGCGTGGCGCCCCAATTAACAACCGGCCATAAGACAGAAGCCACGGTTATGGCTAATACCGACTACAAATGTGGTGCTGGCGTCGCGTCGCCAACGAATTTGGACGATACGCGTGGAACAACGTAGCGCGGTGCGGCGCGGCGCGGCGCCGACGTGGGCTAGTTGAACTGAAACTATCTGTCGTTATGCAACCGCTTACAAATGCTGCGCCACCGCGCCCATCACAGCAATTTCACTCGTGTCGTCAGAAAAAATCGCATCTAATGTGTGACTGAATACGGACAGCGCTGCAGCTTATCGCACCAGTTTATTGGAATTCATTTACCGACCAAATTAATTAAGGTGTGTGTATCGAAATTGCAAACAACTACCTCTACAGTCTACACCAAGATGACCAGTGACTACCAACTTCTACGTATGTGCATGCGTCGTAATACTATTGATGTAAGCATTCATACGTATTAATGGGCAAGCTACAGCGAAGCGGAAGTGCTAGCGATGTTAAAGGTATCGATACTTTCAAGTATCGACACGTATAGATAGTTTTTCCGAGGTATCGATACTTCAACCAAAGCTAACGCCATCTAACGGTTAATATTGCCAACGTTACCCAAAAGCGGCGTCGAATAGTGCGTATATACATATAGCAAGTAATCGGAGGTCGAATTTAGGTGTGGAGCATTCAAAAGAAATATGTTTATAAACAGAAATTCTGAATTCTACAACAACGTATCTATTGATAGCTAACACAAAATAATTTTGAAAAAATGATTCTGAAGACGTGTTCATGAATGTATCGATATTAAAATATGTTTGAAAAAGAAAAAACAAAAAACAAAAAAACATTAACACGTTTCATAAACTTATAAAAAATAATATTCCATTTTATTATATTTTATAGATGCATGCTGCAAGAAATGATAAAAACTGAAAAAATACAAAATTCAAATCATTTCTTTTGGATTTGGGGCAAAATCAAAAGTATCGATACTGGTATGTAAATTATCGTTCAGGATTTGGTTTCACTAGAAGTTGAAATTTTATAACAAACCATTCTGACCAACTTCAACGAGAGACTTTTAATTTTAGATCGGTATCGATTCTTTTTCAAAGTTTTTGCTTTCTTTTAAATGTATTTTTGAGACGAATTTTCCAACTTTTACAAGGGCAAGCTACCATCTATTTCTACAACACTGCTGTAAGACTGACTTCGGAAACGATGATTTCCCTGCACGTATATTTCGCCATAACACGATTCGTCATCTCTAAATTTCCTCCAATACAGCTACGAATAAAGCATCATTTCGTATTAAACCGATACAATGTCACGCGAAGATGCATATTCTTTTAAACGATTTCAGAAGCGTTCGAGTTGACCTGCAAGAAAATCAAAATTTCTTGAGCCCCGCGTATAAATCGCGATATCGTTGCTCGAATTTCTTTCGGAGGAGTTGCTTTTTCTGGCCCCGCCTAAACCAGCTATAAAATTCCACAACATACGATAGTTGAAAAAAAAACTTTTCAAATATTTTTGCGAATCGCATGTTCTACAACAAAGGCGTTCAAGTGCTTAACTGCTAGCCGAACACTTCGGCTTTGAAGCGAAAATAACTGAGAACGGTATTGCGGAAATCGACTCATGCGCATGCGCGAAAGGCAATGCTTATGGTTAGCAACAGAGCCCTTCACAAATTTTCCATTCATTTGTATGTAATTATGCTAGCAGTTGTTCTACAATTACGAGTTCGCCAGAGAATAGGTTTCCTTTTCTTCGCTTCGATCATTATCGACGCAAGTACGCGTACACCGTACAGTAGCTAGTGAAATACGTTAAGACATTCGAACAATAAGAAATCGGTCCTCCCTCGTCTTCTCACCGTGCAGCAGGCCCAACTCGATAATGCAGATATAACCAAAATGAAAGTGAAATCGTATAAATCACCAGCGCATATTTCACGCTCAGACAATTCCTACGCTGCGCCGCATCACTTCCGCCTCCGTTCACGTACATCATCTGCGAGAACGAGAACGTGAACGTGAAGGATCGAGACAGCCTCTCGCATTGCACGGAGAACAACAAGAGTATTGGCAACATCGTTTGTACCAACACCAAGACTAGGCCGATGATTAAACTAGGAAGAAGTCTTTTGTGGGCCCACTATTTGTAGCGTTGCCAAGTTGCGTGTTGTTCAGCCTGTAATTCGAGTTCGGTCTAACACCAAAAACGAGAACATACAACTGATTCGAAAAATCGCAAATATTTTTAAATTAAATCATTAACGAGCAAATCAGAAATTTTCTCGCAAAATCGATGGTGTTATGATGTTGGGTGTTTTACTGGCACTTCTGGAAAATTTGTTGGCGTCATTTCTTACGAGATAACGATAGCTATCGTTCGTGTAAAAATTACTAGCGAGTTGTGGACGCATAGTACAAAGTAATCTTCAATCGAAACGTATGAAAAGCGAAAATTTAAGGAAAGCTTGGACACACTGAATCAGCTTCACCTGGGACGAGCTTGAATTTATACGATTAACAAGACCGAGAATAATAAGCATATACGCATTTTACCAATGCCCAATGCGTTACAGGAGATTGCCAGCATCACTGCAAGTCTTACAAGTATGTACTACATCATGTTGTTGCTCGCCTCATTCTACGGAGCTGCAAACAAAAATTAATGAAACATCGTCGATCAAAATTTAATGCGAAAGAGTTGCCAAACTACGACACAACGGAAAAGAGAGGTGATTCGATCACGATGATTCCCGCGAAAAGTTCACGTAAATCTTCGTCTTTCAACACTAGATTACATCGAATGTTAAAAAGAAAAGAAAAATTTAGTAACGAGAAAAATCAAATCATATCAATCCGCTCTAGTTACTTTCTAAAAGCATCTATACTTCTGGCTATACGTTCCTTCAACGATAGCCTTACGCCGGGTAGAAAGCGGTTTAACGCTCTTCTGGTCAAACTTAAAGGAAGCTTGCTTCGCTTCTTGACCAAAGGCTTCGTGGCGGCGGCGGCGTTGACTCTAGACGAAGCGTTGAACATAATCAAATCCTCGCAAGGCGACGATCTCGACAACTTCGGCGTAAACTTGACGGCGGAGCCTTTTTTTTGTATGATCTTCTCGATACCGCGAACACGTCTCATTTTATCAACGAATTTCGCCCGACTGCTGACGATTTTTTTCTTACGCACATCCGGCCTTCTGCGTTTCTTAATAATTACAACCTTTTCGGCGGCGGCCAATGGCGGCTTAGAACTCGAAGCTTTCGGCTTAGTGAAGAGTGGCTTCAAATCAAACGTCGACGCTTTCGCACCACCGACTGGCGATTTTTTGCCTTTGCCTTTGTCTTTTTTTTTATGATCCGAAGACGCCTTGAACATGATAAATGTACGTTTCGGACCGCTCTGTCGTACTCGACCTTCTTGAAAGATGCTGGATGACATGGTTAGTTATAAATTTACGCGTAAGCAGATGATCGTCAAATTTTACCACACGAACCTATGATTATATGCCGGCATCGAGCAGTGCCCTAGTGACGTGATTAATCTAGTTCATTCGACATTTCACGAAATTTCCAAGCAATAAATACTCGTATACGTAATACCAGTACCAAGACCAATTATGCTCTAGGCATATTCGTTCGTTACTTTACCGCGCACATTGCAGCAATTCACTTTTTCTCTCCTCAACACATCTCCTCGCAGTAGGTGGCATTTGAAGTTAAAACCCAACGTAGGGTTGACAAGAGCCAACCTGCAAGCGAATGAACGTTTCAAAAATAGGTTTAAAAAAATGCATCTTGGTCCTTAATTCAATTCACTTACGTATCATTATTATATAATTTTTTTAGATTATTTGAAAACTCTTAAAATGACCTTACAAATGATATCAATCGAGAAATTATAAGTATATCATTAATTTGTACTCCGAATTAATAGGCGACAGGGCTAATTTTCAGAAAAAATGAATATTATAGAATAAAAAAATCAGAAGACCAATGCAAAAAACCTCGTACTTCATTTGAAACAATACACGTGGAAAAAAAAATTTATAAAAATCATGTTTTTCGCGACTCTCGAAAACGAAGTATTCGTGCAGAAACAGTAGGTGTAACGTCATACCATTCTATAATTCGGAACTGACCGCTTGCGTATTGCTTCATTATTACATGCGTGATGATTTTTTGTTTCACTTCGTTCGCGCGATTAACTCCTTCAATCATGAGTAACAAAAAAAAATCAAATTATAAATATTGTGCTGCACCTTTGTGTACAGCTAATACGGTAAAAAAAAAAGCAAGCAGCCATGCCGCGTTACCGGAGCTGAGTATTCAACTGGCAATTTTCCCTCCAAAAGCGATTTTTTGCTCCAACTTCCCATCTGACTCACTTGAGAAGCTACAATCAGAATGTGCTAGTAATTTGGAGTCATGTTATCATAATTATGACACCACAATAAAAAACGTTCAACATCTCGTGCAACCCGCCTCGATGTTTTGAAATCGATAACCTCTTCTTCTCTCCTTCGCCATCATGTATGGAGGTGAATTGGGGGTATAGTATACTTCTTATGCCCAATAATCACACGAGTTCACATTCATTACATTTTTACAAATTTGACGTCCCTTAAGCTCTACTCAAATTTTGATAATCCCCAATTTCGGATCCATATTGGTCCAAATTCGAAAGGTCATATTCTGGTCACCAACTAACCGCACACACAAAGTTCGACTTTTTCAAGTTGATTTGGTGAGGAGATATGGAAGATTTAAACAATTTCATGACTCAAAACTTCCTCAAAAAAACGTATTTTGCTCTAACTCCCCTCAAAATGCACTTACGAAGCTGAAATTCCGATATGTTGGTGTTTGCGACTTATTCTTTCATATGAGATTGAAAACAAAAAAAATTGAGCGATTTGCTACTTCTCCAGCGCCTCTCAAAATTGGAAGAGATCAGCCATTCTGAATTTTATCGTAAACACAAAGAAAGTACTTCTTCGTATTTTTAAGGTGGGTCTCTCACCATGTTTCGAGCGAATTTCATAATTACCCACCGACGTTTGAAGAATATTGTAGGATTATTCTTGCTGAATATACCTTCATACAATACGGGAATGTATGCCATTAGGTTTATACTGTCGGAATTTCGGAAGTGTCGATGTTTGTTATATTCCCGGTGAATGATGTCGGGAAGTATTGATTTAATTAATCGTTAAAATATTAAAAGCGTAGCATGACATCTCATCGACAAATTTTGATAAAAAAATAAAATAAGCATGTAATCATAATATGGAATAAATTTTGGTTCAGCGCGCATCTCATTCAAACGTCCACATGCTGTAGCAGGATGATATGACGTCACAATCGCACCGGGTGCGCATCGCAACACTGTCTTCATTGAAAACAAAATCTAAAAATTAATTTCTCGCAATTTAACTAGGATATTTTCAATCTTTTTTCAACAGAGGTGTTCATGCATGCACCAAGATCTTTCTTTTGCAATGAAAATTCTACAAATTTATCACCTAATGCGAACGCCTATTATCGATCGATGCGAATGAAGCGGCAGATAATTTCAGCAAACTGATTGCAGTCTTCGTTCTTTCCATTTGCGAATTCGTTATCGCCATTTTCGAAACAATTACGCGGGTTTGTGAAAATACCGAAAGCCATTTCCACAAAATCAAACTCGGAGCGAACGCGAACGAGTCAAACATCACAGATCATGTAGCTAGCATCTAACATGTGTAATCCTATACTGTAGTGTGACTTGATGCGAAACGCAATTGGATGAATTCGTTATCATCATGACTGCAAATAGGATAATTATGTCAAGTTATGGTGAAGGATAAATTCAGCCAATTACTATAATATAGAAAATCTATGAAATACTACGACTACTTTGCGCTGTTCTGAAAAGTGATAGAATTAGAAATCTGATGATGTACTATCCTACTCGGAAAATTATTTTTTCTAAATCAAAAAAGTTTTAGTGAACATAAGTGTTTCTTTTTCATTACTTTCATTTGAACGTGAAATTACATTGCTATTGCAATTAATAAAGTCGCGTCGTGTCTCATTCTAGTTACGACGTTATCATTTTGTGGGAAGCGCTCGTTGTGAAACGGCGTTCTATTAAACATCTTTCGATGTTAATTACGCATTTCAACTGGAAAAGCGAATTTCAGTTTGAAAAAGAAAGCTTGAGAAATTTGGTTTCTCTATTCACTCAATCTAAAAAATGATAAATCCTAGCCGACAAAACAAAAAAAAAGAAAAAAACATTGACATTTCTTCGCAAATTTCACATTAGCTGAGATACTACCAACTTGAATTCAACAAATCGTCCGTGTTTTATTTTATTTTTTTCCATGACATATTACGAGGTAAACTCAAAAATTTTAATTTATAAAAACAGATAATAATTAAAATCGCGACACGCAACTCGTGCTGGGATAGGGTACCAGAAGTCGGAAAATCTGAGGACACCACGACTGTCATTTTAGGATCTTCACAAGTTCCAAGCCCAATTTTTCGCATTTGAAATTTAGGCATTATGGAAATTAAAGCGATCAAATTTTTCAATCTAATTTATTACTGATACAATGTTGTGAAAAAATAAGTCAAAATTCGTGCTTTTACATTGAATTTTTTTTGTTGAAAATTGCCCTAGGAGCCAATCAGCCAAAGAAAGTGAAGTCGCGATTTAATTCAAGTATTGATTCTATTTTATGGAAAAATAAAAGCGAAAATTCGTGTATTTCTACATCAAATAATGCAAATCTCAATTCGGTTCACTCCTTCCATGATTTCGTTTCATGCAATACACTCTGGCACCGTCAATTCGCTACAACATACCATCGCGCTGATGTTAGGTAACTTTTCCTTTCCGTTCTAAAAGGGTACCGCCGGGAGTGACACTTCAGTACTACTCGTAGCTTCGTACAAGTCTGAAGTACCCTAATCCGCAAAACAAAAAAAAAAAAAACAAAAAAAAAATCAAAAAAAAGCCCTCAATTTTCATATTTTGCACCGCGCCGTGACACAAAATTTCGTTTTCAGATTTCAGGCACTCAGCTCGCGACATGGATCACCATTATTGCTAAATGATAATCGGTGTAGCGTGAGCACGGTCATCACCGCTTTCCAAGCTTTACATAATTCACATTAAAAACTTGGCCCAATAGCGTGCATTGTATGTACGTATAATATGCGCAGGTCCAGTTTGTTGCTTGACAAATTTTCAATTCTGTGTTTCGGATTGCTACCGCCGTCCATTTGGGCAGTGCGCGGCACTCGTTTTAATCACGCTCAACCGATTCTAACGCGGAAGACTCGAGATGGGGATTTGATGTGCCCTGGCGAGACGGCGCGGTGTTCGCGTTCGCCTTCGCGTTCGTTTACTCTATATGACAGAAAAGATTACGCCACACCGGCGCGTACACGGTCGTCGGAAGCAAAAACAGGAGAAATCAACTTACCTCTCTAATAATCAATGCGCGGCTCGAGCGACGCGCATAACGCAACGATTTCTAACGAAAAAGAGAAAATGTATTTTGAAAGTTGGTGAAACTGCTCGCCTTCCTTTACGGCTTTCCTAACCCATCTAATTTGTCGCTCTTGTGTTTAGGTGCATTCTATAACGACCGTCGTCGCCGTCGCAGCCCAACATCCCGAGAATACAATAATTCGTGTTCCAAAAATGAAAAAATATCTTATTATATCTTAATATATAGACACGTTGTAGCCCAAATTACACCCAAAGCGTGTTTCCAAACATCAGCCAAATGGTACATGTATAAAAATGTTCGTATCGGTGGAAATCGACCCGATGCAAAGCGCGATTAAAGGTTTTTATCGAAACTTTGGTGGTTCCATATTGTAGCATATTATGAATCTGCATAGTTTGAGTTTTTTTTTGTGACTTTTCACAGCCAAAACTACCCGTCCGATTTTGATGAAATTTTGGGTTCCCGTCCGAATTAACGAGAAGAAGGTCTACGCCCCAAATCCAAACCCTCAACCCCGAAACGGGGGAGGAGAGTCAAAATTTTGAATACGCCCTTCTAAATTTCAAAATTGAATTTTTTTTTTTTTTGATAAATAGATTTTAAAGTATAAATCAATTTTTTTATGTTCTTACCATTTCTCATTTTTGGAGCACCCTTACCCCTCAAAATTCACTCGAAAGTGACATCATAAAATCAAAAATCGTTGAATTTCACTATTTCTCAGAAATCTATATTATGAAGGAACAGCGTCGTTTTTTGTGGTCGCATCACGCGTCTTCTAGCGAACCGATTGCGATGAAAATTTTACAGTACATTTGTACCTGCACGTAGATGGTTCCTACGAAGTTTCGCTTTGAAAGCTCAATTACTTTCGCCGCAATCGAACTTCAAAGTTGCAAAAATCGCTATATAGACGTTGCGGCGAGGTAAGTTGATCGGTGAGACGAGGTACTGCGTTTTCGTTTGTTCTGCGGCCTGAACGCCTTTGTTCATTGTTGCCACAGTACTCCGACTGGAATGTAATAATATTTACCATCACTCTCACTCATTCTCGCGTTTTCGTCTGCGCAACACTTGCGCAGCGTGGTATTTCCTATTTTCAGTGAAATCAGTGCAATTTTTACATGCTACTGTTTTACGATTAAACATTATTGTTTTATAATTATTAATAATAATAGTTTTCATAATTAATAATAATATATAATTAAACTTGAAAAAAAGTGAAAATTTTTTATATTGCTTGAGGAGGTATAATTAGAAAATTTTCAAAGGAGTGGAATGATTTTATTGCTAATTCGGGTAGTAGGAGCAAAAATTTGATTTAAAAAAACAATAAAATTGGCGGAAAATGTTGAATTTTGACTTCTAGGGGTGAGTATTATCTTTGAAATCCAACGAAAGGACAAAAAATGTAGAATTGTTGTGCTGCATATGATGGCGTTCACTGTGGAGGCACCTTTTTGTGGGGTCATACTTGACCCCACCTTGTTATTAACTTACTAAAAAAGTTTAATGGGAAATATAATGCATTGGGGTCATGTATGACCCCACCTTGTTACTAACCGATCTCAATCGCCTTGTCACTTTAAAGGTTAACATTGTCTGGATTATACGTAACACTTTCAAAAGCTTTGACATATTCATTTGTGAAAATTTGTTTCGGTCCCTGTTCGGCGGTACATTATATTTTAATTCGATTATAATTCCTATACCTAGAGCCGGATTCATCATGAGGAGATCTAATTTCGGAAGGGAAATTACTACAGGAAATTTCATGAATCTTCCATATCTATTTCTTTTACCTTAGTTAGACTTATATTGATTACTTTTTGTTTGACTCTATTTCTTTCATTATTATAAATATTTTTGATGTGAATTGAGTCATGCTACTTCATGGTTTACCTATCTATATATCTTCCTTTTTTTGTTTTTGTTTAAAAAAAAAAGAAAAAGAAAAGTCATTAATTATTATATTCAATTTTTCATACTATAGTATTTCCTTTTGTTTTTTTAAACAAAATTTGTTTTGTATTAACATCATGTCAATGATTGTATTAAAAGCCGCCCTTGGGCGGGTGGCTGTGTCTTGTAAGTGATACATTATTTGCATTGTATTGACCCAAGTATTCACGTAGATTTTCAACAAACCAAAATTTCTGTATTTTTTTTTCTTTTTAATTTTGGAATTTTTTTTTTAATCAACGCGTTGAAAGTAACAACAATAGAAATATATCAAAGTTTTAAAATGAACGGATTAAAAATTAAACTGTAATTGCGAGTTAGAAATTCGAAAATGTTTAACGTTTAAACGCGTTGTAGAACATTTTCGTTGCGCTCGCTTTTCGTTAGGCGCGAGATACACAAGGCAAACATGTTTGACTTTGAATACTCGCGTCGATACGCTATAAATGCTCAAACTAGTTAAAAAGGGTTTGAACATTACGCGATTTGTTTTTGTTTTTAATGCGCTCCCCATGCACCGTATCTTCCCTTCATGAATTCTAATTTTAAAAAAATCGAAATAAAACGCACATTTTAACGGTTTTTCGAGAAATGGCCAACTTTAAAATAAAGAACCGAAAGAAAAGTACATCCGTTTTTGTAGTTTTACAACAGGAAAAAAATAGATATTATTTTTCATATGAGCAATTGTGATGAGTTTTAGAGCCGAAAACTGGAATCTCGGAGCACGTTTTTGCAAACCGTAGGTGCCTGTGTTAGCACAACTGTCAGTAAAATTTTAATGGTTTTTTGACTAATAACTTCAAAATTTTTCCTCAACACGCCAGTTGATTGTCATCATAACCACCTATAGCTTTTTTTAATTTGATTGCAATACTCTACTTATAAAGACGCTAATTACTTATGAATATGATGCTTGACAGTAATCAAGTTTTTCTTATATCATTTGTGTACATCCCATCAAAAAAAAAAAAAAAAAAATTAATTCAGAGGTGAAAAGGCTTATAAATCTGTATTCTAACCAACTTATAAATCCACGTTAAAAGAAGAAACGTGTGTTTCTACATTGAGATAAAATTTGCTTATTTCATGGAATCAATGGTTGTTATACAAAAGTGAAAGGAGTTGATACGAAACGAGCGAGCGAAGCGAATGAGTAATATGGAAATTAAAGGATGTGAGCGAGCGAAGTGAGCGAAAGGGCGCGAGCGGAGCGAGCGACCAACGGGAGTTTGGGGGCGGAGCCCCCAGCTGGCAGCGCGAAGCGCTGCTAGTACTATATATGTATGACGATATGTATGATGATGATGATGATGATAATCATAATAATAATAATAATAATAATAATAATGATAATAATGAAAATAATGATAACACCTCTATCCTCTACTAATAATACGAAGAGAAGTAATAATAGACAATAGCAAAAAAATAAAACTGCCAAATACGTAGGATGAATTGACTATCAATGATTTGAAAAAAAAACCACTTCCTTCGATCTACTGGCGCATGAAAAAGTTCCGAGATACCAAAACAATGTTTCGCTAATTGCCAATTGCTAAATATTACGTATATAAACGTGACAAGAACTTAATCTGAATAGAAAAAAAAGCATTTAAGAGCTAATATGAGACTGGACAGGACTAGCCTTTAGTTTTACTACATAGTAATCGCCAACGAAATTACGAATGGTCGATTGTGCGTTCACACAAATGAAACGAAACTGACCCTACACCTACTTTTACTAAACCGAACGCAAACATCAGTTAACCCAAAAATGTCGACCTACTTAATCGTGCATCAAGTGGATATTTCCGTGTTCTGAGCATAGCGTCATGTCACTTTGGAGACCACATTGCTTCCGTACACTGCTATGCTATACCATACCACACTGCAGCATTCCGTTCCGTTCGTCGATATGCGATCGCCGGTCGTCAGTCGCCAGCATATCTATGATGCCTATGCAAAAAATGTACTTATAGTACATATTATGAAGGCGAACAGCACTTGGTTGCAGTTACACTATGCACTGTGCAGTCTAGGAGTTCAGCACATCGACCAGTTGCGAGTCGATCATTTCCAATTCCCATTCTATTATTAAAAACAGCAAAGCACTCGCTCGCTCGCTCGCAACGACGTTGTAAGGGTAAAAACAGTCGGCGCGGCGTTTCAGTGCACAATTCATTTGCACGTATTTCTTAAACAATGTACCCTGGACCAGGCCGCGTCGGACTTCAAACCTGTTTTTCTTTTCTTTCTTTCCTTTTTTTTCTTTCTTTTTTTTTTTTTTACAAATATAATCTTAAACGATCGCTGGATAAGAGAACACATTAGCGCTCATAGTATGATCGAGAAGTCGTCGAGTGTGTTTTTCTATTTTAGGATGGCAAATTGCTCGCCTTCAAATGCGCCCGCTTAGAGCACAAGACATCAGATGGAGGCTACAAACACTTTATCACAATGGGATTTCGCACTTGCGAGCACCCACATAGCGCTTTCAAATTATCCGGAGACCTCATCGAACGCCAAGAGGCAGAAAGCAAGAGGTGCAAAAAAGTAAATAAAGGTTTTCGTTGCTTGATTATTTATTCAGCGCAATGTCTTCAAACTAGTCGACTCGAAAAAAAAGATTTGCTTTTTCTTTCTTCAAAATGCCATCTCTTCCTTAAACCTTGTTCTCATCGTCATCGTTGTTCTCTTGATGGCATTTTTATAAACTTACATAACAAATACGTAATTCGAAACAAAAAAAAACAAAAAAAAACAAAAAAAAAAAACTCATTAATTGGTAAAAAATGTAAATATCGATAAAAGAAAAATTAGTGATAAGAACAATTATTTCATGAGCACAGATTTCCATACATTAATATTAGACCAATAGTTTGAATGAAAATTAATTGATTAGTGATATGAAAAATTATTTCATGACGGAGTTAGAAACCATAATTATACCACCTCATGAATGCCAAAAAGAATTTCCTATATTTAATTTGATCCTTGTTTACCTACTTAAATTGGATATGTCCGACCCATACAAAAAAGTCTATAATTTTCTTCCAAGTTCATTTCCCCTCTCGTGGCCTATTTGATTTGAAAATTCAACTTGACTCGCAGAACGAGGGTACTGTTATTTTCATCCACTTAAATAAGGAGTCGTTCGCATTCGTTCGAAATATAAACGTAAGTGCCCACTTTCAATTCTTACATTGTCTGGTATTATCATAATGTTGATAAAATTTGAAGACGAAAATAAAAACATCGAATGCGTCATTGAAGGGAAAGATAATTTCAAAAAAGTGTTATGTTTATTCAGCTAAGGAGGAATTTCTTTTTAACCCGAAAATGTAATCACAAAAGTACCTAAGTAAGTCTTTCTACAATAAACGAAGATGGTAATTTTATTCCATTATATGCAATATTTTCTGTACATAAGGCAAGGGAAACTTATTTTTCGTAATCAAAAAATTGGAGTCAAATTTTTCAATCATCCATTTGCTGTAATCAATCGTAAATTGAAAAGAAAAATTTAATTTTGTTGTAAAAAATATGATACACTAGCAACACTGCCAAGAATTCTTAAAAACGCAGGTCATATTTTGGTCACCAAATAACCTCACACACAAAGTTTAACCTTTCTAGGTTGATTTGGTGAGTAAAGGCAACAAAGGGAAATACCTTCCTAAAAACACAGGTAATGAAGAAAAACGTTACTTATTACAACAAAAACAAAATGATCACAGCATGAACACTTGATATCATAATATACGAAAAACAAAATTATGCATGCATAATCGCGCAGTGTAGAAGAACGCGTTTCTACGACTTTTCTGAAATTAAAAAACACATAGGTTTCATAATAATATTTCGTGAACTTTTTTTGTAGTGGTAACATTACAGCTTAAACCATCCCGCCTAACATACGTAGTGCCTCCATCGATTGGAACATCCTGCACACATAACGCGTTTGAGCGTTTTTAAACATGCGCGGTAGTTTCGGCGTTTACGCGTGACAAAGAATTAAGCTTCAGCTTTATATAATAGATTAGTCATTTACCAAAAGCTACCAATCAAATATTTAAGAAAAATTAAACTTTCAAAGTTGCCCTCCTCCGCAAGTTCCAATTCTAAAAAAGACAAAATTGTAAAAATAAATGATAATAAAATTTTGAAATTTTTAGCAAAACATTCAAAAAGTATCATGACTTATATAAGTACAAAAATAAAAATTGTATTTTCAATCTCCAAAAAGTTATAAAATTATAAAAAATTCAAACATTTTTTGATTAAAAAATTAAAAATTTTGTAAATTTCCAAAATATTTGATCTTTAAAAAACTTGACAATTTAACGATCCAAACAACGTTAAAGAATAGTTGACAAATTCAAAAGAAGTCCGAAAGATTCGCAAATCAATTAAAAGAATGATTTCTCACTTAAGCGGGCGGAAATAACAACACCCGCAGAACAAACCGTTTTGCCTGACACGATAGCGATGATAAGGGGGACGAGTATATGAATACGCGATGCGCGAAATAACGATGCGCGGCCAAATACGAACGCGACGTTACATCTTTTCGGTATCGAATAACTCGTGTGCTTTTATATAGGAATTTCTCGCTCATTTATAAGTTCTACCTTCTAAGAAAAACCTTACAAGCGATTCGAATGAAGGAAATACTCGTATAAATTACCTATGTACATACGAGTACAACTTTTGCTACAACCAGGACCAAAGAGAGGGGGGGACAAAGGGGACATTTTGTCCCGGGTCCGGAATTTTACATGGGGCCCGAATTGATTTTGTTATTATTTATGTTTTACATGTGAAGTGAAGCTGCAATTTTTCAAAACTCGATGGCTGTATTATATCTTAAAAACATTCACATAAGATAAATGCTTTCCTCAAAAAAATGGAGTGTTCATTATTGTTTATGAAAGTTGAAAGTATTCAAAAACTCCGATAAATTGCTTTTTAAAAATCATAAAAAATTTCCCAGGGACCAGTACCCCCTTAATAACATAGAGGCCCTATCTTCTTGTGTTTGCCCCGGGCCTACTTTTCCTCTCTGCGGCCCTGGCTACAACTAACTATAATCCTACTTTCATGCTTTTCTTTTTCTTTTTTTCTTTTTTTTTTTTTTTTTTCGCAAAAGAACGTAGAAATCGCAACAAATGCAATATTATTTCAACATTTTTCAAGGACAAGAAACCCCTGCCGCGAAACTTTTTTTTCCAAGAGCTTTCTATTTCGCCGATTGCATACTCAAGAATGACTTAATCTGATGTTCCAAGCAATCATATTTGTTGATTTACCTATTTATATTACCTATTGTCAACATTTGAGACCCTGTATTCAGGCATCCCTAACCCTTAAGTGTGCAATCTGTAAAACGGGACGCTTCCTTTGAAATTAATTTTATATACTTTTTGATAACACTGATTGGTCTCAGCCCTGTTCTAAATTTGAAGCATAGGTAGAAGGAGTGCAGCTCAAGAACACTATTGTTTCTGAAGTAAATCTCTTCACTGAAAGTTGAGCTTTCAGATGTTAAAGATTTTTTAGTTTTTTGCTAATGTTTCGTGAATGGAGCGTTGTTTAAGTAATAATGAATAATGATTACTCGTATATTTTCCGTAAAAACTCATAGAAAAGGGAGCTTGCGACATTAAAGTTATTAAATTTATCAAGGTTGGCCAGCAGGGCCGCCAAGAGCCAAGTGAAGCCCTAGGGCTAAATAAATTTAGGCACGCTGTGATTTTTTTGCGAATTTTTATAGCCATGAATCCTATGATTTCGATCTACATGTTAATGACAGGG
Source organism: Phenacoccus solenopsis (assembly GCA_009761765.1). Lineage (NCBI taxonomy): Eukaryota > Metazoa > Arthropoda > Insecta > Hemiptera > Pseudococcidae > Phenacoccus > Phenacoccus solenopsis. Next base: position 872,282 of record CM019756.1, read on the forward strand.
TTCGGGGCAATTTGCCTCTCTTACCCCCCCCCTCCCTCGGGGGTTCTGTTGGTAAATAAACTTCAAATCTACTCAGTTATGCGAAATCTATGCGTAAACTATGTGTAAACCATTAAAACAGATACATCATTATTTTACGTGTAAAATAAGTGCACTATATAAACTTTATCGTTAGTAATTTACTGGTAATACACTTGATGCTCCAATTTTATGGGAATTTGACCAATTATTTACCACAAATCTACGTAGATGACGTAGTTTATAATCATGAAGTAGTTTACATAGATTATACGCTGTACATAATTTACATGAATTTATCAAGCGTAAACCCACCAAGCTATCAACCCTGGAAACTTATCAGAAAGTTCAATGTTTATATTATGTAACTGTACATAATTCTTCAAAATTCAATTATTAATCACTTAATCAGTTTGATAGGCACACGTATGATGTGAGATATGACAGTTCCCAACTAAAGTCAAGTACTTGAGTGCTTAGTTACTTATAATTATGTTATGTATAGGTATGAAAAAATTAAGATTAAGCGTTCAAGGGCAAAAAATAATTAGTTTCTGAAATAATACTGCATAATTTTAAAGAAACATTAATTTGACTTTATCCAAGATTTTCATAGGTATGTAATTTACCTTTTTTCGAAGTCCTTCAACCACTCACAAAATTCTTTTTCTTCGCTTTTCGCCCGTACTGATTTTAATTGAAAGGTTTTACATAAAATAATATACGTACCTATGTCATAGCAGTGAGGTACTTCTTACAAAGTGTTCAATTATTAGTTAACCTTTTATTTGTTCTTTTTAAAAACATTTTTACGTTAAATAGAAAATGGTTTTTTTTTTACTTTAATTTTTTCCATTTTCTAATTAGATACTTCAAAAGGAATGAGAAAAAACTCCTCTTAGCATATCGTTCAACATCCCTATTTGGTTCCAGTTCGGTTCCAGGTCGATGGTTCCAGTTCACCTATTTGAAATACATATAAACAATCGCGCGAAACGAAACTGGTGACGAAAGGATTTTATGCCTTCGTAATAACATTCTTATGGGAATGGCTCGACTTTCATTTTTTTTTTTTTTTTTTTTTTGAGACAGCTCACTTTTTAATAACAACGACACTCTCTAGAAGCCATAAGCTTTCTATATTGATATCATTCAGTGCAATACGTCTCTTCTATCAAATGCTGGAGAGAGACATCCGTCCTATTAATAATAGAGATAGTTCGTTTATTCAAAAGTTCGCATAATATGTAGAGTGCGGGGCGGGGGGGGGGAGATGACGCAGGGGGTAAGATGACTATTGACTTTTTTTTAAATGCGAATTAATTTTTGGTAAGACTGGTTGCTGAAAACGGTACAGGCATTAAAAAAAATGACATATACCAAGTTTCATCCAGTTTTATTGAAAATTCGAGGAGTTATGATGATCACAAATTAATGTGATGTTTTGATGTAACTTCCTTACTGCTGATAATAAGGATTTTTGGAGTTTTATTCACATAACACAAAGAAAATAATGCGAAATCTGTGAAAATGGTGAGGTAAGTTGACTTTTTAACCATCTAAGCTATTAAATAATAATTACAAAATGAATAATTCATTAATATATACTTCGGCTCATGTGGCGGGTAAGATGACGGCAACATAAATCAACAACAAGTGATAAGATTTCTTTTTTTCATTAAGCAACGAGTTTTCAACTTGGTAAGCTAGAATAGTTCGAACAAAATCATTTATTATAGTTTCAGAAATGAACTTTTTGTTTTCTTTAATGTTTCAGGTGGAAGACTGGATAAAATGTCACATTTGCAAGAGATGGAGCCACGAACAATGTACTTCCTATAACAAAATAGGTTTATTCAAGCGCGGCTTCCATTAATTTTGATTTTTTGATAATTTAATAAATACTTACCGATCATTTCTAACGGCGTAAATTTATTTATTTCATTAATAGTAATCTTGCCCCCATGACTATTTGGAACTTTTTTTCAAACGTTCCTTTTTCCGTACAAAAGGGTTTTCAAAAATGGCAAATCATAGCAAAACACTGGGAATAGCTCAAAATTAATTATTAATAGTTCAAATTACCCTCTACAAGTGAATAACAGCTCTTAGAGCAGCTCAAAGCTTAGGTACGTCATCTTTCCCTCCTCCACTTCATACTATAACATCAACCAAACAGTCAATACAATGCGAAAATTTGTATTTATAATTCTTGATAATTTAAAAACCCTGACCTGACAACAGGTACCAAAAACGACACTAATGTGTATTTTCATGAGAAAAAACAACCTGGTGTCAAAAACGGCAGCTTAATGTATTTTCGGATATTAGCATAGTATCCACCATAAAATGTTTCTTTAAGTGGATTCAAATAGATTATAAGTTGTCGGCTACCATTAATGTATTATATTCTTGACAAGGTAAGTACATCATAGGTTTCAAATCTTCTGAATATAGAAGAAACATGATGGTGGCATTTTTGGCACTCGGTTGTTTTTTTTTTTTTTTTTTCGTAGAAATGTATGGGGGTGCCGTTTTCGGCACCCGGTTGTTTTTTCACTGGATTGTCAGCCCAGGGTTAATAGCCAGAGCATAGCTTTAAAAACAAATTCTCCAGCGATGGAATTTAGGTACAATTAAACGAAGTAGTAACGTAAATCTACATACGTATAATCGTACTATTCGCACAAAGGAAATACCGATGAATTAGTTTGGAATCAAAGTGAGGAGGGGAATGGGGGCGATATTTAAAAGAGAAAGAAAACGAAAATAATTGGCATACGCTGGCGGGGCAGTGACTGACGTAAGAACGTCAATGGTTTCCATATAGGAACATAAATTTCACCGCAGCTGTGAACTTATCGGTTTTCAAGAGATAGCGGAGAAAACAAGCGAAGAAGGGAAAAAAGTGCAACAAGCGAACGCGAATGCTCCATTTCCGCGTGTGTGGTGTACTGTACAGAGATATAGAATGGCTAATATTCGAAGGTCTGTGATTTCTATAAAGCGGCCAGAGATACCGATACGATTTCGAATTCAGAGAAACAGCGCGGCGCGGTGGGGCGTGTACTGTACGTAAATTAAAGAAGGCAGTACGAGAGAAAGGCGGAAACAACCAAAAACGTTTGCTTCATTTTTATATTGTTCGATTCGGCGGCGCTGCACTGCGCGGCCCGACCTAACGCAACGCGGCGTGTACGTTAATGTATCGCAACGAATCGCGACGCTCGTAGAACTGTTAATGTTTGTTTTTAGTTGAGTTTTCGATGAGAAACAAAGCACTAACCTATTACAGTTCACCTCATTCGGAATGAAAGGCTCGGCTCGTTCGCATAATTATGTAAACACGACTTTTGCAGGAAGTTTCCAATCATAAAGTTTACCAAAATTTCAACTTAATTCATACTTGGGATTCATTAACGACGATAACATGATTCTTTCAATACAAGCGAGAACAGGTCGTTCATGATTTCTCTTAGTTCCATCACTCCTTTGATCGATGGCGTTAACGAATATACTATATATATATATAGATTTATATTTCCGAAAGGTGAGATCCAAAATATACATTTCGTGAAAAGGTGAGCTCCGTTTTGGAAAGGTGAGATCCGAAATCGGATCTCACCTTTCTTAGCGTGTATATCGAGTTTTTTGACATAAGGATACCATCAGGAATGCATTGCCCAATTTTTGCCCGGATCTCATCTTTCCACTTTTTCGGCCAACATATACGAAGTCAGTTCGACTTTGTTTTGCAGAGAGCGCTCTACCAGAGTATATCTAAGTGTTACGTTTCGAAACAGATGAGATCCGCGCATTCGGCAACAACGCGGATCTCATCTTTCCGTTCCTTATATTCGGTATTGAATCACGAATACGTTATACTTTAGGCAGCAAGACGTTTTGAAATAAAATCAAATTAAGTGTTTGTTATGAAATCAAAAACAGGTCTATTTTGCACTACCTTAAATTACTTAAAGATAACTCTTCCAGTTAGCAACGAGAAAATAATCGTGTGAAACAAGAGTCCGTTTACCAACTGTAAAATACTTTAAAATAAATTTTAAATCATTTTGTAAAAATTATTTATGTTGTTAAGACACTTTGACAAAATAAGCACTTTAAATATAAAAATAAAACAAGATTCGAGAAAAATTTTGAACTTCCAGCTGACTTCATGGAAAAAAAAATCAGAAAGTCTTTAAACTTGAAGGTAATCTTTGAAAAACTAAAAATAAATTGAGATTCGAAAAAAAAAACGCAANTCTGTGATTTCTATAAAGCGGCCAGAGATACCGATACGATTTCGAATTCAGAGAAACAGCGCGGCGCGGTGGGGCGTGTACTGTACGTAAATTAAAGAAGGCAGTACGAGAGAAAGGCGGAAACAACCAAAAACGTTTGCTTCATTTTTATATTGTTCGATTCGGCGGCGCTGCACTGCGCGGCCCGACCTAACGCAACGCGGCGTGTACGTTAATGTATCGCAACGAATCGCGACGCTCGTAGAACTGTTAATGTTTGTTTTTAGTTGAGTTTTCGATGAGAAACAAAGCACTAACCTATTACAGTTCACCTCATTCGGAATGAAAGGCTCGGCTCGTTCGCATAATTATGTAAACACGACTTTTGCAGGAAGTTTCCAATCATAAAGTTTACCAAAATTTCAACTTAATTCATACTTGGGATTCATTAACGACGATAACATGATTCTTTCAATACAAGCGAGAACAGGTCGTTCATGATTTTTCTTAGTTCCATCACTCCTTTGATCGATGGCGTTAACGAATATACTATATATATATATATAGATTTATCTATGGATAAAGTGGCATCATTTTTCGTCGTCTACAAGTAAAGTGGCATCTTTTTTACAAAGTGGCATCTTTTTTTTGATGCCACTTTACCATCACATTGCTCATCGATTCAGCTATGTGTCATGACGTCACTGGTGTGGGTATTTAGGTGATGCCACTTTACCACTAATATTCTATTTTTCATACAAAAAAATTTTTTTCGGTCTACGGTCGTAGTAGCCTCATTTTTTTGATATTTACAGGTAAAGTGGCATCATTTTAAAAATTTGTTTCCAAGAAAACCTATGAAATTATACATTCCGTTCGCCACTGTGGTGTCGTTAACGTGACATTAGATGCACTTCTGAGGAATGTGCAAAGTGATGCCACTTTGACCATAGATCACTATATATATATATATTTATATACACGTATTTGATGAGTTATTATTATCATTAAAAAAAGTTAACATTGACGGTGTCTAAATTTATTTTTCAATTTTTCTAGCTAATCAACAATCAAACAGTCGTTTCAGTTGTACGGATTATAAGTAATTATCACTTCAAAAAGAAAGAAAAAAAAATGAATGAAAAATGAACGTATGGAAGGGGGATTTTGCGGATAATTAAAACAATGTATTTATATTTATTGTAAGAGTTGAATTAGCTTTGAATTTCATTTTAAAAATGGTTTAATAAAAAAGGTTGAAAAACGTGAAAATAGTGGCGTTGAATAGTACTGAGAAATGAATATCAACAGTGATGAAATTAATTTTTTTTTTTCTTTCCGGATAACGAACAATTAATAAAACCTTCAATCGGTTGTTGAAAGGATGAAAATAAAATAAATATGATCAGAAAACTGAACATATGTTCACTGTTTGTTGAATACATAAAAACGAAGCGAATCCGGTTGAAGAACTGAGAGGAAAAAAATGTAGGTTAGGATCAGGTATAATATATGCTACTGATGGTTTTCAGACGTTATATTAGATGTGGCCTGTAGACAAGAAGGCATTATTTTATTTTTTTATTTTATTTTTTTTCATATAGCATGTGTAATTTTCGAGATATTTTGGGATTTTAGAGTAAAACATTGAAATCTTTAAAAGCGTTTCAAACAGTACCATTTGTCACAAATGAAGTTATAGAAAATTCATCTTCTACTAGAATGCTTAGTTGATAAAATATTTCATGATTCCAAAAAGAACATTCTTTACTTTGAACTCATTTTTCCGAAGAACTACGCAACTTTTTATGAAAAATTTGAAAGAATTAAACTTGTAAAGTATAAGATCCGCCGCTGTGAAATTGTTATCTACCGCCCATTTCCCTTTGCGACACACACCATCCACGAGATACTCGGGGAAAACAGCAAAAATCTAAATCTTTACAAAACTCAACTTTTAGCGTGCGAAGTAAACTGAAAATGTAATTACATTTTCTTTCATACATATCATTCTATCTAGACATAAACATGCAGAGCTATTCTTCCTACATCAATTCAAATTATCGTAAAGCGTGAAAATTGTATTTCTAAAAACGCGTTGAATCTGTAATACCAAAAACTAATCAGCTATCAAGCTCAACTTGACTCTAATAACTCTGCAAATCTGGAATCGACCTGTATGCATAGTTTACTCGACTTATCGTCGAACATCAATATTAATTTAGAACATACAAAAAGATTAAAATAAAAAAACTCCAAGCAAATTGCATACGTGGACTGTCCTTGAAAGTGAAGTCCACTAAAAAGCCTATAAAAGCCGCCCAACACAAAGATAGACCGCAAAATATAGATTTAAAAAAAGTAAGCCTTGACTATGCAACGAAGTCGCTTCTACGCAACAATTTGGATCCGTCTGCTCGATAAATCAACCGTTACATAAGCACAAAAAAAAGAGGCGAAGAAGAATAAGGAGACTACCGTTTACCTTGAGAGAGGAAGACAGAGAAATAGCTATTAGAAAGACAGAGGGGGGTGTGGGAGAAGATGAAATGTCTCAAGTCGTAAATTAGTCTCAATCGGTGCACTTTGCTACACGATTCATAAAGAGGTACAAGCGACTATAAATCACAATAATATCAAATTTGGAAAAAAAAAGCAAAATGATTCTTATGAAGGTAAGATTTTTCATCGCCAAACGATCTAGCGATGTACTTAGATACGTGCGAGGTGCTCGCATTCTTCAAAAAAGTCGATTAAAAATTAAAAACTGCTTATCTAGCGCGATGATGCTTTGCGAGCATACGAAGTTTCGAGTACTTCTCAGCGATTAAATATGACTGGGCAAATAGACGAGTAGACGACCAGCGTGGCAATTTAAAATGGAAATAAAAATAATAAAATACGCGAAATCGAAACCAACGTTTCGCTATATTTCACTACTTAGGTAAGTGCTTGAGCGGGCGGGCCCATCAATTATTAGCCGGAAAGAGAAAAAAAGTTCAAAACATCTTGAAAACCCAAATGTGAGGCTCCACTTTTTGACATAGTTAACGAGTCGTTTCGATTCGACTTGGAGAGCGTGAATGTTTGCGTGTGAGGGTGGCTGTGTGTGCGAGACCGAGTTCAATGCAAAGTCGTTAGTCGTTCTACTACTATGTAATATAGGTCAAGCTTTAAAAGAAAATTTGAAAACTTTGGAAAGCGTAATTTTTCCTCGTCTCTAGAGAGCTATCAATGCCACCATGGACGCGTACGATACGGCGCAACGCAATGCGACGGATGACGGATGGTGGACTGCGAATAAACATTCAATTATTAAAAGATTATTAAAAGAAATTTAACGATACGTAATTTCGCTCGCTGCTGGTGCCCGCCCTCGTCTACCACATCACCTTCTGCGAACGTTAAAATATCGATTCGGCTATTATCATATAACTAACTCTTCAGCGGCCGTTTTACTGCCTGCCACTCGCACCTTCGAAAATTCGAGGCAACGATAGAAAAACGAATTCCACACCAAGACTCGAGTTCAAGGTCTGCGCACATGTTTCATCGCGCGCTCGCTCCCAAGCGTAGGTTTTTTTCTCTCTCATTTCTTCGATCAAGCGCGCCACCATTTTCGCGTATCAAAGTCGTGCTCCGTGTGCTGCTTTGGGCTTGGGTTTGGGCTTCCCTCCTCTTCCTCCTCCTTCTTTCAGCTTACAGCACACATATCGAAGCTGAAGAGCGGTCTCGAAGAGGAGAATGGCAAATAGGGATTTCGTTATCAATTGCATGGAAACTCATGCTACGAATAATACCGCGTACTTCTATTTTGGAATTTGGAATTCGGAGGCGATAAATCGAATTTAGTTCTCTTCGCTTCGCCAACCAACCAACAATTCGCAAGCTGTTGAACGAGAATGTTAAATTGAATTTACAACGATTCGATTGAATTTTACGATAAATAAAATTAAAATTAAAAATTAAAAACAGCAAAATCTCAAAAATTACCCAAACTGGACATGATCTCATTTTATCATATGACACTGCAATAAAAACTCAACCACATTTCGAGGCCGATAACCCCTCCTTCTCCCCTGCAGTATAATGTGTGAAGGTGAATTTGAGATATAGTATATACTCTTTTACCTCAATAATCGTATGAATTCATATTAATTACATCTTCCCTCGGACATTTCACTCTTCTCCTTCGCGAAGTAGAGCCGCGTAGGTATATAGGTACATAGTATAATGAGGAGAAGAAAAAAAAGCCAAATTTATCAGAACTATCTCGCTTTCTCACCATCAAAAGTACCGACCGAAACGACAAGACTCGCCGCGCTGTGCCTCGCCAGGCTCATTATTTCGCACGAGCATAAACGATTACAGCAGTATACCGCACCGGTTTACATAACCAACCGCTCGTACCGCACCGTACTTCGTCACAGCGCTGCTTAGTCAATCGACGGACGCTTTACTTACGTAAGTCTGAGAAATACGTACAATTTAGTGGTAAGTATATCTACGTATACAAATGCATAATTATTATTCAGTATGTATACACTACACACTTCGGTACAGTGTATAATGTACATGAACATAGCACGTATGTCGCATATAAACGTAGATAATACGTAGATACTATATGTAAGACTGTACATATTATATAGTTTACTATCTATACCAGCAGTATATCCAACAGACAGCTGTTTCAGCATTTTTTTTTTTTTATACAATCGCTTATACCGCCGTAGCGCATTTCGACTTTTACTAGTCGTTAAAACGAATTTCACCTACTTTTACCCGCCATCGCACCGCGCCGCGCCGCAATGTACAATTCGGTCATCACCATACACACCAGAACTGCCGTCGCGTCGCGTCGCGCCGCTTAATTATCCTTCCTATAATTTAGCGTGCCGCGGCGCACCATACGCTCACTTCAAGTCAAATACACCGTATGGTTTTAGCCTGCTACCCTTCTGCAAAGGCTTTTTCTACTCGGCACTCGACCAACTATAGTGGAAAGTCTGCAAGAAATGGCTAGTAAATGCGTAATAGGGATACTACTCACTACTCAATATGTGACATCAAGCCGCATGCCATTACGATTCTAGCTGTGCTCAAGTACGAAAATCAAATTTCGATATTCTCATGGAAAATAAACATACTTAACTACACTAAAGGACATAGAAAAAAATTAGACAATTAGACAAAAAAAATCACAATTTCCTTTTTAGCATTCTAATAGCATCATCCAAACTGTCGAGGTTTCCTTTTTTCTCTTCTATCAACTAGAGTGTCTTCAGATCTAAAACTTGAATTTCTTCAATTGTTCGTTTTCTAGTCATTTCAACTGCCGATTTTTCCACTTGTTTACGTTATAATTCAACTTCACGCCTTCGAGATGTAAGCCTGAACTATCTTATCATATCATTGCTTACATCAAGGTTTTCCAATTTAAAATCAATACTTTTCATATAATCATAAATTTGACATTGCCCAATCAAGCAGTCTTCCTGAAGATTTTCAACAAGTATATCACCATCAACAGAGAAACCCCTTTCCATAGAAGCATTACCATGAAACATAATGCAAATGGTTTGACTGAATTTCTGGAGTTTATGATCAAATAAATTCGGAAATTCTTTGTATAACCTCACGTAGAAGTTGTCCAGTCTATCTTTCTCTTTCATTGAATAGTTGGAATACATTTTGCAGATATGTATTTCGTGACATTTGCAAATAATTCCGTTTGATAGAATCAGTCTCCGAAGCAGTGAAAATATTGTTTTCGGCAAATTGTTCAAGAATCATTTCAACTCGACTTTCACGTAGTTCAGCATTAGTTAATAATACAACTTTGGGAGACAAACATGATGCTCCTTCAATACTTTTATTGACAAAAGGGAATTTTTCAAGCAACTTGATGAGTAGATCGTTGATGAATTTCTTACATGATTCCTTGAATTCAAGTTGTTTAAATAAAGGAAGTTTTTCAATTGCAAGTTTCGCTCCTATTCTAATTTTGATCTTGTTGGTCACAAGAAGGTATGTATTTGTTGATAATTTTCTTATTCTACTAAATAACGTACAGTGTTACAAATATAATATGAAAAGTTTTTAAAATTAAAAGTTGGAACGATTTTTAGCGAATTTTCGCGATTTTCGGTAAAAGTAGCAACTTTATCGCGACTTTAACGATCTGGTAGACACCCTGTTTATGTGATGATTTTCGAGTTGATAATTTCATTTTATAAATTTCAGTTCGATATTTTTATATTTTTTTCTTGACAATGTTTAATTAGATTAGATTTTTCTTTTTCCTTTTTTTTTTTTTTTTTTTTTTTAAATTCAAATACAAAAAGTTTCAAGTTGATGGGCTAGAATAAAATTATTTGTATTTATATCATACATTTATGAAATACAAATATAAATATATTCAAGTAGTTACCAAAGTACATGTATGTAGTTTTCTAAATTAGAAAATGGAAAATTTTCAATTTTACCACGTGATATGTACTCACTAACTCGTACATAAACGAAAATATACATCGCACACATACAATGAAAATTAACGGGTTAAGTAAAAAATAATAGCGAAATCATCGGAATTCTGCGTGTGAAAGTCATTTATTCATTCGAAAGTCTTCGTATACGAAACATGTAAAATAGGACTCTAATAGAATACGAAAGTTTATGCGCATATTACACAAAAAAAATTATCAGCAAATGAAATACCTAGTTTTTACCGGTAATTAATCTGAGCTAAATTAGAATACTTTGAATGAATGGCGAAACAGCTTACATTAATTACGTCTGCTGGACTGTGCTTATTAAATGAGAGCAACACAAACACGAACTAGTACGCGAATATATCCGAGATAGAATATTTTTGTTGACGTTGGCGAAAGCGATTTGCATAGGATAGAAATTGTGAAATTGTTCTTTTTACGTCTAAAATTTGTTCGAAAACCTTTTCAAAACCATAACCAAGTAAAGAAAGGAATTAGAATTTCAAAACCACTTAAAACCATTTCGTACTTTCAATTGGAAACCAATTCAAAAACCACAAGTACCACAACTACAACAACCAATTGAACCTGAAACGGTTTTTAACCCTACTAAAATATTCTCTCTAGATTACTTTCCTCATCTCTTATCAATTCTTCCAAATCTTCATTTTTTTAAATTATTCTATCTAGACCTTGTAGCTCAACTTTAGGAAGCATGTATCTTTTTATTTGGCTTTCCATTCGTTAGAATAAAATTTTCACATATTTTTTTATTGTATTATCATTAGGTAATAGTGTGAAGTAAGGTAATATAGTATTGAAATAAGGTAATATTGTATAGAAGTAAGGTATTGTATGGTATGGTAAAAAATATATTTTTTAAACAAATAAATGACATCTGAAGAATTAATAAAAATATTAAAAGAATATGAATATGATTTAAAGAAAAATGGTGTTGGAAGCTTTTCTTTGAAATATAAAATAACTCAGAAGACAATACTAAAATACTTAAACCAAAATAACATACTCTATAATAATAAGAACATAAGTTATGGAATACCTAGAAATAGTTTGGGTTAGTATACACTAAAGAATATGAATGTGGATCAACAAAATATCACTAATGAACCTAAACAACTGGAGAATGATTCAAAAGATATGAATTCCAATCAACTCCATGCTAAAAAGAGTATTGGTAATGTAAAAATTTCAAAGAATTCAATAAAAAATATGAAAAATATTTTGTAAAGTAATTCTTTTTTACGAAAGCCATAAATTTTACAGAATATCTTATTTAAATAATAAAATTACATTAGTGTTACAATTTCCATTCATTTTTTGATTTCATAATTTGATAATTATTGAAAGTAGTAACTAGTAAGAATCGATCCTAATTTTTAAAATAAAATAACACATGCTTGTAATAATCCATAAAAAAATGAATCAATATTATTTCTTTCAATTTCCAATACTTAATGTGTTAAAAAAATTGAAAATAACAATAAAAAAAATTCAAACTGAGAAAGTAGGTTTCATCATCTCACCTACTAAATAAAAATGACGTCAACAGCTGGCGAGTTCGCAGTATTTTCAGATTTATCAATTTTTTGATTGATCAAAACAATCGAAATCCTCTTCCTTTGTCATTTTTCTACTTATTTTTTGCAATTTAAAAAGACAAATGTTCAAATAACTCTAAAAATTGTGTAGTACAATATTAAAGTTCAGTTTATATTCTGAGTTTGGCGAGTCGCGGGTTCCAGTTAGCTCAAAAGTTCTATTTTATATGCACAACAATGTTGAGATTAAAAAGTTTTGGTAATTATTACATTTATTTAAATATTTATACGTAATTTAATTAGTTCTTGGAATCATTAATTCTTCTTTCTTATTTATTGTAGTTAAAAAAACATAATCACAGCGTGTTTCTCCATTTCGTGATTGTCCTTTACCAATATTGAGAAATGATATTTTAATTCGATTGTATTCTTGTAAGAGACCAACAGAATATTAGTAATTTTTCTTTCTTGTTTATTACAGTTCTGAAATCACCATCGCGATCTACTTCCCTATTTTGCAATTTTCATCCACCGTCAATTGGAACCGATACATTAATTAGGTTTTATTCTATTAGAAATCTCATCAGATGTTTCCCAAAAACCAAGTCAATAGGTGAATTCATGTGTAGGACCAATCAGATCTCATTAAATAATAACGCGCTGTGATTGGCTAATAGAATTTCGCTATTTTATCATGAATATAAGCTTATATCTTAAGATTAGTTTAGTTGTGATGTGTATCTGGTGAAGTGTAGTTCATTTACATGATATTAGTGCAAAGTATTTTTGTAGGACCAATCGGACCTCATTAAATAATAACACGCTATGATTGGCTAATAGAATTTCGCTATTTTATCATAAATATAAGCTCATATTTTAAGATTAAATTAGTTGTGATATGTATCTCGTGAAGTGCGGTTCAATTATATGATATTAGTACAAAGTATTTGTGTTCATTCAGTCATCCGGAGACCTCTGTGGTATACTGAGAAATCATTGCTGCGAGTACAAATGTGTTCACACAGATATTCGGCGCGACCTAACGATAGCGTCGTTCGTTTGGGAATTTGATCGTGCTAACGTTTTCTTACTATTCTTCAACTTGTCCATGAAGTATTATAAGTGGCAACCTTACCAAAGGCAAGAAAACGGAGTTGTTTTCACCAAATATAAAATTTTTGCCGAGGCAATTTAGAATAGTAAATGAAGAAGACTAGACTCCTGACTCTTCCAAATACACGGTGGTTTCAACAACGCCAAATCAAATCATTTTACGTGATTGGGTAGCTAGAATACCAGAATTTAACAGAAGCGATGCAACATTATGATTTATAATGTGTGAACGAGCGTTCAAAAAATTTGAAATTAAAGATGATGATAAATTTGATGATATTTGCTCAAAATTGAGGGGAAAACAACTTGGAGAAATTTCGGACATCCTATTTTATTCTTTACAGAAAATATAAGGAAGTCGAATGATACCGGTAACAATGATTTGTTGGTCAACTCCAGATCGATCGGTGTAAGTAAAACATGATCTTATATTTGTATGTTTTTCAAATGAGAATATCGAACTTCATTAATGAGAATTTTTGAGATTCTATACTTTTAAGTATCCGATTCAAATTCAAATCGACAAATATCACATTTGTTTTTACATTAGAGTGTTAGAGAATCGAGGAATAAATATTTCAAGATTTTGCAATAGATTAGAATAGCGGTGTTTTTTTTCTTGTTCATGCAATGATGAATGCTTTAAGTTTGTACCTATAGCGTTTTCGATCAAAATTCTCTCAACTAATGAGTTGAACGAACACTGAACAATCTTCGAAACGCGAATAAGAATTTTCGTAGCTAGAGCGAACGCTTTTATTTCTTTGTGACAAGGAACACATTCGAATACAGTATCAAATTCACCATTATGATAAGAGAATGATTTTTAATCGTTTAAGAAACTTTACTACGTGACATCATAGTTGCCTGTTACTGAGGATAAAACTAGAAGGAATTTTGATATATTAATGCGAGAATGTACGTACTGATCGCTTTAAAAATTGTGAGACTTCTATGCACTCAAAATTCTGAGTTTTTAAGAATGTTTATTAAAGTGAAGTGAAAAATGCATGTTTTTCATATTTTTATGTAGTATGTCATTATTTCGATAGAAAAACAATTAGATCAATTCTTAACAGAAAACTGTTTCAACACAAACCAAAAGCCTTCCCAAATAGTTTTAGAGATGCGACAAAAAGGATGTGATACAGTTTCTAACGACCTGTTGAAACGAATATGGCTGAAAGTTATTCCAGAGAGAACTCGCAGCATCTTAGTTGTAATGTTTGATGCATCCCTTGATCAAATTCCAAAAGTTGCAGATTAACTATATGACGAATCATCATCATCATCATCAGTATCAATTAAGTATCTTGAGGTAGCTGCAGTATCAGCTAAGCAAGCTGTAGAACCAACATTATCACAACTATGCGAAATGATTAAAAATATTCAAGAGGAAATGCAGGAAATGCGCAAGCAAGACAGGATATGTAGGAGTCGCAGCCATAACCGCAGATTTCATCAATCCCAAACACCAAACAGCATCTTACCACCCCAGTTTACCATTTACCCACAACACCTATACTTGACACTCATTTGATAATCAACAATTCAAGAGCTTCGTATTTTTCAAAAACATCTTGAAAATTTTTATGAAAAAATATCAAATCAATAAGGGTATTCATCACAGACTTTCTACAGACCGTTGTGCTCAGCCCTCTTTAGTACTGTTTGATGCGAAATTTTATTCCTTGAATCAATATTTAAAATATGCAACTTAGAGGATTTAACCGCGCGAGCGCCCCCACAGGGGGGCACTATGTTTATTTCACTTATGAATCTTCATTAATTTAAATAACTGTATATCAATATTCTTTAAATAAAGGTTAAATTACGGGAATTTGTCGAGCAATATGACTAGTATTCTCATACTTCGAAGGCGATATTTTATTTTCCTTTCAAAATATATATAACATATATATTGGCCGACGAACATCGATCATTAAAAAAATAGCGGCTATGTTTATATCTACTCACTTTCATATAATTCATGATCAACCCGAATCTTGCTTAATGTTTTTTCGATAACATTGATTACAATACCTTTTTAACAAATATATAAATAATCAATTTTATTAAATTTAATTTACGTACGTAATTTTACTGTAGAATTCAATTTTCAAGTTTTTTCCCCCCACTTATGACCACGTATGAATATAGGGCACTCCTACGAACCGATATTTTTATAGCCCTGCGATCGACCTATAAGTTAAATGAATCTGTTTTAACCTGGTTTACTATCACCGTTTAACCTTAGCTCATGACGTTGTGTTAACGTAAGAAAAGACGTACGGAATGAAGATCGTGTAAGGAAGCTCGATGAAATGAATGAAAGATGGAATAAATAAACCGGTGAAATGTGTTTCTAGGTCCTTCACCGCCATTGCACCCACTATCTAGTAGGCACACTAATATAGCGGATGTGATTCATATCTTAATCATTGCAACAGTAGGAACTTGTACGAAAAAATATTTGAGTTATTAGCGTTTCCATCATAAATTCACAATCATTTATGATAATACCAAGCCCAATTTACTGCAAAAAAATCTAAATAATCCAAAATACAGCATTACTTGTTGCTACCAACACTTTGTACGCGAGTCCTGTTCGCAGCCTGTATGCCTGTATGCACAACTGGAGAAGAACAGTGAATAACTCTACATGAAGGGAATGATAGGCAAAACATATGTCATCACTGACATAATGCTTGCAAACCTTTTGCAAAGCCATACAGCGGAGAAGTAGATAAAATGATTTCTATTTTTTCGTAGTGATTTCTGTTATTTAACGAATTTTCTATACATGGAAAGAGAAAATATTTCTTGGTTTTATATCAAAGACAGTATTATTTGACCAAACTGAGAACATGAAGGAGAAAATTTGGCGATCAAAAGAAAAAAAAAATGTGAAAAATGTAGTCAAAAATTAAAGTGAAAGGAAGGAAAATTTGACGTTAGAGGACACGTGATTTAACACAACATATCACATAATAGCGAATAAAAGAGGAAAACTAACACTTTAAAAACATAAGAGGGCGCTTTTTGCCTCTTCCGTTATTATTGGTCCATAATCATAAATGATGAGTTGTGTTTGTGTTAGTGAAGTTCTGTAACTCTGACCTAAGGACTTTCCTTCACCATTCGCCTTGAAAATAACTATGATAGGAAGTCTCCTCCTTAAGAAACGTCATATCTCTTCAAGCTTCATTTCTTTGTATGCGAGATATTAGATAATTTTATTTTATAGGAAATTAATGATTCTAAACATAGAATTTGTTGGGAAATGATTTTATTCCTAAAATTCACAAAAAATAAATCAATTCCATTCAATTTATTCTGGATAATCAATAATACGCGAAAAGTAACTACAATGTATTCCGCTGCCCTATGCCGAATGGCGAGCGGAGTGATGGTTTATATTAACATGAATATAAATAAACAGGCCAAGAATTATGAAACACTTGGTAAACACAGTGCCCATGTGCACGTTTCCCCTAGACCAGCTATAACCCTTAATAAATAAAACAAAAAAAACAAAAGAACAAGAGTGGTAAAGGGAGTTTTCGCGAACCACAACACACATGGGGGAAAAGGGCCAGCCCGCACTGTCGCTGCGGACATCAAGAAACTGCAGAGCACATCTTCCAGTTCTGCCCACGCTTTGCAGTAGACCGCCCTCTATTACCACTCCAAGTATATAATAAATCTCATCAGAGATTTATGAGGAATGCCGTACTTCAATTATGGGAAGAAGAGAGAACACTCCCACAGCTCAACAGCTGTAGATGCCTGGAGGTTCAAAGAGAACAGTACCATATAGTGCAGGATGCTCTTCCCAAGCATCCGAATGCAAGGCAGACACAACCCATAAGCCTTTCGCTAGTAGTGAAGGAACCTGGCACCCACCCCTTACCCTCCCTTCATCATTATTACCATGTACTTGTAAATATATACATTAATATATATGTATAACATACCCTATAAGTAATATATGGTGGTGGTAAGTGTTCCCCTTAGGGCGGTGTTGTACTTCTTCGAAAAGCTTTGTGGTAGAGAAAAGATCGACACCGCCCCCAAACATTGTGGACCACCATAATAATTCAAATAAATTTCCCCCACTGGGCAAGTCCGGATTGAGAGCCGCCCCCTGCCCCCCCAAAAAAAAGGTAAGGTAAGTTAAGGTAAGGTTCCATGCGAATCAGTTTAGGCTTAACCGCTTACTTCGCAGAGCATCGGTGAATGTGGGACGCTTGTATAGCAGCACTGGAAGCCGAGCTAGTGCTGTTATAGCCAGACTTCTGCCCTTCCATTTTCCCGCAGCAGAACGTGGACTGCTGTGGTTCATTAAGAATGGCAAGGAAGTAGCAGACTTTCTCCACTACCCACCACTAGCCCCGGATGTGGACGTAGCAACTGTTAAGCGACTCCTCCGTGAAGTCTCCCTCACAGAATGGCAACGAGTCTGGCAGGCAGATACAACAGCGGCCTGGACGCACCGCATTATCCCGGAGATTCGCCCCTACTTTAACTCCCAAGGAGGATCCAGACTTTTGGCTCGGGCAAGCCTTGTCTGGTCATGGGTGCTTCGGCGCGTACCTACATATACGCCGAAGAAGAGAAGCCCCCACATGCCGTTGTGGGAATAGGAGAGAAGACGTTGCACACATCTTCACAGAATGTGGGTTGTTTGCAGCAGGTCGGCCACCAGACCCTCTTCTCGGGACAAACGAAGAGCACGTTTCGTATATACGTGCTTGCGTGAGACAGCTTGGGCCGAAGAGCAGCACACACAGCGCCAACAGCGGCTACCTGCTCCTCGCCTGTAAGCTGTCACCACCCATGAGCTCCGGGAAATAAAAGGTTTCCTGAGATTTTCTTTTTCCAGCGACACCCCTCATACGTGAGGCAAGCATCCGAACCTTTTAGCGAGAGACATCTCCGCAGAGGTAGTAGTGAGCCTTGCGACAGAGGAAGCACGCCTGGTATGTTCTAAGTATCCGAAGGCAAGGCAGGCCCAGCCCGTAAGACCTTAGCTAGTAGTGAGTAGCATAGCTGTGGCACCCCCAAAAATGATGGGAACCCGATACCTCACTAATTCTGTTTTTATTTAATTTTTTTACAGATTCATCATACACCAGTCGAGCTCCTGACTTCTGGACTACCGAGAGTCCCCACCGAAGACGTCGCTCCAACTGATCGCCGGAACTAACTTCATTACGTAATGTTAAGTTAGTTCTAAGTAGATTAAGTTGTCCAATATATTACTAGTACTCTTCTTTGTATAATTCAAAAATTTATTTTTCTGTAATTATAATGATAAGAATCGAGGAAATTGTCGCCACAAAACAATGTTATGTACAACTGGCCAAGGTTTTCCACTGTTTTGGCAGGCAGTGGTAAAAGCCCAGGTGGGTTTACTTAATAAATAATCGATATACAAATTACACATGCTACCGGTAGCATGCAATGAGATCGTTTGCCCTACACATTGTCGTCTTCCTGATAAACCATGTTGGTAGAAAGAGGCGATAATGTGCAGCCTTTTTATGGATCCCCATATTACCAATAAATTTCCCCCACCGGGTAAGTCCGGATTGGGGTACCCAAAAAAAAAAAAAAAAAAAGTTGTCATTCCTTACTTCCCCTTCAGTTGCCGATGACCATGGGTTACGCACTTCTTTGGCTTGCTGGGGTTATGTACTCCACTGTTCTCAGTGTTTTCACGTCCCTCTCGCCAAGTCTTCGCGTCCATGGGTTTCTTCCAGCTTAAGGCACATGGTATTCGAGGTACAAAGGGAGGCATGGTAGTCACCTATAACCTACCTAGGTTTGTACCTTAGAGCCATGCGTAACAGTTTGTGGGTATCTAAAACCCTCTTCAACTTCTTAGCCATGTGGAAGTACCAGCGGTGGAAGTACCAGCGAGGTTTGGGCGAAAGAACTGCCTCTACGTTGAGACCTGTAAAGCACCTGCCACACTCTACAGTATATAGGCCCTCCATGGTATGCGAGCGCTCTGCCATGGTTGTACCCAGTTTGCCGGTTCTCGTGGGAACAATTATGGAATTGAACTGCAAACAAACCCCCCCCCCCAACTCTGGATAATCACCACCTGTTACCAACGCTAGGAGTACTCGAGGTGTAGGTACTGGCAACAACCGTAACGAAACTACCGAACATCAAACTGAAGTAGAATTTGACGTCGAAGGATTTCTAGCGAAGAACATCATCCGTGGTGCTCCCACTACACCACAACAAAAGCCTGCTATAGAGAAACCCCAGACTAATCAATTGGGAACCTACTCTAGTGCAGTGAAACCACCGGATCGTGGAAGAAAAAAGAGAAAAATTCCCAAAGATATCTAACCAAACGAAGACTACCAGCGCAAGCTCCACAAGGAATGCTCCTCAAGGAAAAAGTGCCAGTATATGTGAGCAGAATCTCTTAGAACCCCCTCATAAACGTAACCACATATCATTTGTATGTCAGCCCCTGAAATGCGATTCAAGGCCTACAACTTTGGGAATGAATTATGCTCACATTGTGCTGTGTTGTGCGGTGATTAGTTACCTCCCTACACCTACCCAAGCTGTAAGGTGTTTAAAAACCTCTATAAGGGGCCGGCACCTAAAAAAAAAAAGTTCGAAAGTTGAAACTTGGTTGGTGCATTGTGCTCACATTGTGCTATTAGTATTTTACATTGCGCTCCTATATTAAGGTGTTTAAAGACCTCTATATTGGGCCAGCTCCCCAAATACAAGTTTGAGAGTTGAAACTTGGATTGACATTGTGTTCACATTGAGCTGCGTGGTGCTTTTAGCATTTTGTTTTGTGCTACTATTGTAATGTGTTTAGAAAGCTCTATAAGGGGTCAGACCCTCAAATTCAAGTTCATAAGTTTAAACTTGAGTAATTAATTGAGCTCATGTTGTGTTGCGTTGTGCTTGTAGTATTATACATTGCACTCCTATTCTTAGGTGTTAACTAAGCTCTATAAGGGGCCAGAAAAAACAATTTTCTTGAGTTCGGTTATTTGATGTATTTTGAGATGTGCTGTTGTTGCAGTAGGGGTGCGATTTGTATGTCAGCCCCATGGAATACGATTCAAGAACTACAAATTTGGGAATATATTGTGCTTTGTTGTGCCGTGATTAGTTACCCCACTACACCTACCTTGCCAGTTAACGTAACAAATTACAGTTTATGCGCTAGCCCCCCGAAATGCGATTCAAGCTCTACAACTTTGGGAATGAATTATGCTAATTCTAAGGTATTTATAGTCCTTTATAAATTTCTTTCTAAGGTGGGAATCTTAAAAAAAAAGAAAGAAATATGCACTTTGGAAGCAAGAAAATCCAAACTCCTCCCTGACCAGTAAAAGATAGATATTAACCTAGAAGGATGTATTTGTTACAAACTTCTTCTAAGGCCATTCACTCTATGAGCAGTTTAATTCAAAAGATCGCTCAGAATTGTAGTCACTACCAACATAGCCATCATTGTAATGTTGGTCAAGTGATGATTCATGATTTTGGATTGTCACTTTATCCATTTTTTTTTTTTTAAATGCCGATTTTCTTCGATTTGTATCTCGTACAATTCTATATAAAATAATGTAACATTGTAACTGAAAGACGGAAACACGAAGATGGAAGCTCCCATTTTTCCTCTCTATCTACCATAATAACTAGTTTGCAACAGTTTTCATTTCTTAAAAAATCCTGCTCAACAAAAAATAGCCTTTATAGAATTATTAGCGCAACTTCGTGTATTATGTGATACCGAAAGGAGGACAAGGACCTACGAGCAGTTTATAAGCGGTCTCCGAATTGCGGACATGTTGCGGAGGTGGTATTGTCGCGACCTAATTCTTAACCCTTGCGAAGAACTTCAGCTATATGCGTTATATCATTTCATCGATGGGTCTTTCAACACCAATCTCCTCTCCATTTCTTTTCTCAACTGAATATTACCCCTTGTTTTTCTTGTAGTGTATAATATATATACATAATTTGTATATTTCCTATAGCTTGTATTTTAAGGTAACGTACTTATAAAAGCGGGTCAGCATAATGAAGGTTTTTGATACCAAGAACTGTCATATTTTCGTTATTTTCATTATTCAGAATCAACCCTGTGTGTCAGAAGTTGATGGCACATCGCTCTAATTACTCGAATATATATGGATGTCGATTTGGGAAATTCATTTTTGTATAACAATGATTTACGCATGTCAAATGAGGTATTGTTTTAATAACGCTGGCGACAAATGATCTTTTCATCTTTGTTTTATTGCGCAAATACGTATTCGTGCGTCTTGTAACGCCATACTAATTATCTGAAGGGGTACTAAAAAATTAAATAAAATGAAGCATAAAATCTTTAGCGTAAAAAGCACAAGTTCCACAGCTTACAAAAAGGTACATAAAAATTGAATAAACTTTAAAAATATCATTCAACGCTTGAAGCAAGTTTACAGTTGAGCAACACAAATGAAATGTTCTTCGGGGAAGTAAATATTTTACCGAGTAAATTGCAAATGTAATGCTTTCGAGAAAAAAATCAACTGCAGCGCTACGTGAAGAAGAATAATGACAATTCCGCACTTGCCACTCTTCGCTCTTTAATGCTTTTGTAAGTGAGGTTCATCCTACTTTCCAATCTGATTGCTGAACTCTTCATTAGTTGGAGAATGATAGAAGGATAGAATACAATATCGTAAGAAGTTGCAATTTAAAAAAAAAACACCTACAAAGCTATATGGACCATGCTACCTATATGGCATGTATTGATGTATCAGATACCTTGCAATTACTAGATTACCACAAGGGCAATTTTTCAGAGCATATCCTTCATAGATATTAAGGGGAGTCGATAGTGATAAAATCGATTTTTTCATTATCTCATTTCTGAAGATTTTCTGACCTATAGTATCACTCTAGGTTCCAAAAATTGTTTACATATAAAATTGTAGCAAGAAAAATTTATCTTGTTTCAATCACAAACTATAATATTTCAATAAATGAATATTTCCAGAAAAAAGGGGGTTTTGTTTTCGAAATTTATTACCACAATTTGAGACAGGACTCATCTTTTAAATCGAAATTATTCAAGAATTCGTTTGTAACAATAGTATTTTCAGCAGGAAATTCGAATTCCAAAAAATTGAAAAAGTCTTTTAAGCGGACTTTACTTATCAAGTAAATCCACTATTGTATTCACTCAGTTTCTTATTTTGTTTGTTTACTTCTTTATTTTTTTTCTTCGCGTTCTCGCGCGATTACTCGAGTAGGAGTGATCGAATCAAAATAAAATTTGGAGGAAGGGTTGGGTAAGTTTAGTTCTTGAGATGATTAGTTTTTAGACGTGATTGGACAGAGAGTTGAGGTTTTTTTTGGTTCTAACACAATAACTAAGATAAAAGTTGATAGACTGAATTGAAAGATTGAAAAAGGGTAAGGTTAGTGGCCATTAAAGCTAATTAATGTTTGAGCATGATGGGACATGAGTTGGTATGAGAAGGCATGAGTTGAGCTTTCTTGTATTTTCATGATAAGTCGGGAAAAATTGAACAGAATGATTAAAAGAAGGTGGGCGTAAAATAGTTTGAGAGATTATTAGTTTTATGAGGTGATCGGACGTGAGTTTATCTTTCCATTCTCCCACAATAACTCGAATAATACTTGATGGATCGAGTTCAAAGTTGGTGAGGGTAAGGATAGTGATGCTTTTGAGCTGATTAGTTTTTGATGGTAATCAGGCGTGAGGTGGCGTGAGGTGAAGAGGCAAGATTTGAGGTTTTTTGATTCCCGCATGATAGTAAGAAGGAATGGTTGAGCGTTATAAATAATCAGATATCTAATTTATCAGAACGTGCGATTATTCAATGAAACGTGAAATCACAGTTTTTCCTTTTGTATCAAAAATTTATCAGAAGGTGGTGTGAATGGCTGAAAGAGTAGGCGTACTAGTCTTGGAATTGATTTGACGTGACAGAGGAGTTACTTACGTAAGGTCATATGTTGTATGATACTTGATAAAATTCAAGATAAGTGGAGTAGGTAGAGCTTTTGAATTTTACAAAAATTTTTTATTTTGGTAAAAAATAAATTATTCAAATGAAATTAGTAGTCTGCTTTTAGATACATCTTTCTGGAGTGCCCCAGGCATGTTGCTGGGCGACCAGATCCTCCTTATATGCGACGTGTTGTCAGGACACTGTGGAAGGAAGAACAATGTCCCAGGGTTTATCCCTTAGACTAACTCGGCGGGACAATGCGAGTAAGGTCTAGAGACCAGCCTGTATAAGGCTCTGCTCTTAAGAGCATGATTGCCCTGTCCTACAAACCTATTTAACCTCACTGCTGGGATTCTCATCTCTGAAAAACCCTAAGTTATGGGTAGAAGAGATAGAATTCCCTGAAGGCAGGAGAGGAAGAAAAAAAAAAAAAAAAAAAAGGTTAAACTGAACCCCAGCCCCCCCGGGGCCCACTGGACACCACCTTAATCTTTTTTAAGACTAGGGGTTCGGAGGATCCCAACGGAGCAACATGCGACACTTTCCTTGGAAAGTTATATGTGATGTCTCACTTATGTGCGCTCACACTAGCCTCTGTTGTTCCTACACTGTCTGCAACCTTATCGTGGTGGGCTGGTTTAAGTGGAACAGCTTGTCGGGGTACTTACTTAAGGAAATCCTTAAGTAAGAGCCTATTGACAGTTGCGAAACGAACCAATGGCAGATGGTGGCACCTGGATTCCCACCAGGTGTGGTCTCTTCCCATTCCCTAAGTGATCCTATCCCCTTCTAGCTTGAGGGGCTCACTCTGTTGACGGGTCACAGCTAGTTTCATAGTAGTGACTCTAGATGGAGGGTCCTCCCCCACATCTAGGAGATGTAACGTCTTATCCACCGTCTCTGCGGTGTATGGAGGCTCATCCCAACTCTATCCTCAAACGTTGTTATTCCTTAATTTCCCTTCAGCTGTTGGTGACCATGGGTTACGCACTTCTTTGGCTTGTTGGGGTTACGTACTCTACTGTCCTCAGTGTTTTCACGTCCCTCTCGCCAAGTCTTCGCGTCCATGGGTTTCTCCCGGCTCAAGGCGCATGGAATTCGAGGTACAAAGGGAGGCATGGTAGCCACCTGTAACCTACCTAAGTTTGTACCTTTGAGCCATGCGTAACAGTTTGTGGGTATCTAAAACCCTCCTCAACTTCCTAGCCGTGTGGAAGTTTACTCGCATTACCAGCGAGGTTTGGGTGGGAGAACCACCTCTACGTGAGATCTGTAGATACCTGCCGACCTCTACAGTATATAGGCCCTCTGCAGCACGCGAGCGCTCTACTGCAGTTGTATCCAGTTCGCCAGTACTCGTGGGAACAAGTATGAAACTGAACTCAAAACAACCCCCCCTCCAACGGACAACACCTCTCCAGAAGACGGCCGAAGCAGCGTCACTGGACTTATATCATCTGCAACAAACCCGCTACGCACGATCTACACCAATACCTCCACTGCGGTCGACAGCATTACAAGGAAGCTTTTGAAAGGGACTCCATTCAAGGCACCAACAAAATCGCAGAAGCAGAACCGCCGCCGGCTGCTACTCGTTGGAGTGACTCTTGGGGAGCTCCTATTCGCTTATACCAAGGAGCAACTCGATGGGGAAAACTCTTTTGACTACTTATCTTGCTGGGTAAAGGATGGCAAACTACTCACCAACCACTTCAACAAGGTATACCTCAAGAAGAACAGGACGAAGGAGGATAGCCTCACCAGCCATCACATCGCAAACGGAACCACAAACACACCAATGGAGATACCCACACCTACTGAAGAACCACCTGCAAGTAACAGGAAGAGGACTCTTCAGCTAATCAACGAGGGAAATAAGAAGAAGAAGGAACCAGAATCTGACCCTTTGGCAGCCCTGCAGGAGCAGGTGACCCAATTTTAGAAAGAACTGGAAAAGGAGCATCAGCGCCGCATCTTACTAAAGCAGAAACTGGCCTCCATCACCAATCCCACTTCCCAGCCTACAAGGGAGTCGAGCAACGCTCAAGATGAGCAACTCCTCCCCAGGATCGAAGAAATGGTACGGGAAGCCCTCCAAAACATCCTCCCACCTAGAGGCGCATCACAGCCTCTAAAGCAGGTGGGCAGAGAAAAACCGGCAAAACACCTCCAGGCACAAGCGCCTCAACAGGCCCAGGCACAAGCGTCCTAGAGGGTCCAGGCACTAGCACCTGGCACCCGGAAGGCACCAGCGCCTATTGGACGCCACACACAAACACGTGTACCACATCAGGCACCAGCGCCTGCAGCCACAAAGGCACCAGCGCCTTCCCACCAGGAATCAGCACCTCATTGTACCCCGCCAAAAGGGAACCAACGCACTACAAGCGCTACAAGGTGACACGTCAGTAAATCCTCGTCAAATTCAGATCAAGAGGACGACCTCGTTCCCATCAGGGGCCGTCCTTGTACAATGTGCGAACAAAGAGGCCGCTGCAAAGCTGCGTGAAGCGATCTCCCAAAACACGCACTTAGCACCAAAAAACCGTCCGACACGCACGCCCGAAGTACGAATCCATGGTATTCCTACAAATACTACTGTAGAAGACTTGGAAGAAGACATCGTGGCTAAACATGGCATCAAGCCCGATGCTATCACATTTGTGGCCTACAAGGAGGGTCACAAACAGCGACAAGGACTGAAGCTAGCAATAGTGTTAGTCCCCGCAGCTCTATTTCACGCCTTTGAGCGATCGCCAACACTGCAAGTAGGCTGGGTACGCTGCAGGGCTGAAACAGCCCCGCTGCTGACCAGGTGCGCCAGATGCCACCGGCTGGGGCATTGCGACAAGCACTGTGAAGAGGCGGCTCCAATCCCCATGCCTGCTGGAAAATGCCTAGACTGTGAGGCATTCAACGCGAGCGTGAGGAAGGCTGGCCTTCCTAAGCGTTGCATGAGGCAGGTCAACCACGCTACAAATCATGCAACGTGCCCAACGAAGCGGCGTCTTCTCTGGAAGATGGAGGCCGCTCCACTGAGATCGCAGATAACCAGCCAACCAGCAGCAGTACCAATGGAATCGAACTGGGCAACGGACCTCTGCCTAGCCTTTGCTGCAAAGCACAGTGCGCAAGTCGTGATTCTCGCCGACCCATACCTCCAACATGGACGCATTCAGGCACCTGGCTGGAAAGCGTACGTCAAAGAGAGAGTGGCGCTCTTAGTACGCGACTACGTAGCCGTCACACCAATCAACGTGAACCATGCTGATGTCGTTGGTGCAAGGGTAGCGGGAATAACTTTCCTTAGCCTCTACTCTCCACCAAATGGGAACCTGCAAAATGCGCTTCAAAAATGTTTAGACTTTCGCAAAGCGCACCCATACGATCCCTTGGTTCTAGCAGGTGACCTGAATTGTACAACCCAACTCGTTCCAGGATGCGTGACGAATGACCGTGGTCTGTTCCTGGAGGAATACATCGCAGCATCGGGGTCAGTTATCCTCAATGACGGAGCAATAACATGGGAGCGCAGCTATCTAGGTTGCATCCTCACCTCAGTCCTTGACTACACAATGGCCTCGGTTGAAGTGCACGCAACTGACTGGAGAGTGCTGAAGAACGAAGACTGCATATCGGATCACCACCTAATTAGTTTTACCATCACCACGGCAAGTGTGGCACAAGAGCCAACATTCAAGAAAACGGACAGCACAGTTCTCCTATAGAAGATACGCAAAATGGAGTTAACATAAATCGTCGTATGAAGCGCTGCCTGGACAACCTCGAAAGGAGGCTTCTGCGACTGGTTTAAGTAGTGATCCGCCGAGAATACCACCAGGCGATTGTTACCACTAAACAAAACTCCTGGAGGAGTTTTTGTGAAAGCAAACAGGTATGGGGTCGCCTGTACCATGCGATTAAGAACAAGGCATCGCGCAGAACCCGCGCAAGCGTACCATCACTTCTCATTACCGAGGACGAACGTCGACTGACTGACCCAGATGAGGTAGCCCACCACCTTCTGAACTGCAAGTTCCCACGCGATCCAGACCCGGAGGCCATAGTCGCGTTGCAGCCTGGAGGTGTTGCTGGCCCTAGACATGCGGTCACAATCGACGAGGTCAGTGCCATTGTCAAGACCCTCAACAACAAGAAGGCACCTGGTTGGGATGGGATTACAAATAAGGCGGTGAAAAGCCTTCACCGTAGCCACCCACAGCTCCTTCCAAAGTTGTTCTCTGCATGCCTAGAGGTACAACACTTCCCAATGGTATGGAAGAAAGGAGTGGTAGTCCTCATCCCAAAACCGGGAAAAGACACGAGTCGACCCGATGGCCTGCGGCCTATCACACTTCTCCCTACCCTGGGGAAAGTGCTAGAAGCTATCCTAGCGACTGAAATGGACGCAGTGGTGAACCTCCACCCAAACCAGTTTGGGTTCCGCGCAGGCCGTAGCACGGAGCAGGCTGTGCACGCGGTGCTGGAGGCAGCTGAGGAGCTGAAACCCACATATGACCAAGTAGCCATCGTGTCGCTGGACATCTGTGGAGCGTTTGACAACGCCAGGTGGGTCGAGATCTTGATGCAAGGCTGATGGCAATCTGCCACAACACCTACTGGTACTCGTGCTGGGCTCGTCGTATCATGTACCAAAGTACGATTGGTGCCCTGTTTCAGTACTGCAGTAGTGTGTTCTATCCCCGCCTCTTCACCTATGCGAATCAAGTGAAGCTTAACCGTTTACTTCGCAGAGCATCGGTGAACGCGGGACGACTGTATAGCAGCACCGGAAGCCAAGCTAGTGCTGTTATAGCCAGACTTCTGCCCTTCCATTTTCCTGCAGCAGAACGTGGACTGCTGTGGTTGATTACAAATGGTAAGGAGGTAGCAGACTTTCTCCACTACCCACCACTAGCCCCGGATGTGGACGTCGCAACCGCTAAGCGACTACTCCGTGAAGTCTCCCTCGCAGAGTGGCAACGAGTCTGGCAGGCAGATACTACAGCTGCCTGGACACACCGCATTATCCCGGAGATTCGCCCCTACTTCAACTCCTAAGGAGGCGATCCAGACTTTTGGCTCGGGCAAGCCAAGCCTTGTCTGGTCATGGGTGCTTCGGCGCGTATCTACACCTGCGCCGAAGGAGAGAGACCCCCACATGCCGTTGTTGGAACCAGAGAGAAGACCCTGCACACATCTTCACAGAATGTGGGCCGACAGCGACTACCTGCTCCTCGTCTGTAAGCCACCATCACCCATGAACTCCGGGAAATGCCAGGTTTCCCGAGATTTCTTTTCCAGCAACCCCCCTCATATGCACGGCAAACATCCGAACCCTTTAGCGAGAGACATCTCCGCGGAGGTAGTAGTGAGCCGAGCAACAGAGGAAGCACGCTGAGGTATGCTCTAAGTATCCGAAGGCAAGGTATGCACAGCCCGTAAAACCTTCATCAGTAGTGAGGAGCATAGCTGAAGCACCATTCCCAACTAATAAAAGATTTTCTTGCAGCGACCCCCCTCACACGCGAGGCAAGCATCTGAACCCTTTAGCGAGAGACATCTCCGCGGAGGTAGTAGTGAGCCGAGCCTTGCAACCGATGAAGCACGCCTGGTATGTTCCAAGTATCCGAAGGCAAGGTAGGCACAGCCCGTAAGACCTTAGCTAGTAGTGAGGAGCATAGCTGTGGCACCCACAAAAATGATGGGAACCCGATACCCCACTAATTCTGTTTTTATTTTATTTTTTTACAGATCCATCATACACCAGTCGAGCTCCTGACTTCTGGACTACCGAGTCCCTACCGAAGACGTCGCCCCAACTGATCGCCGGAACTAACTACATTAAGTAATGTTAAGTTAGTTCTAAGTAGATTAAGTTGTCCAATATATTACTAGTACTCTTCTTTGTATGATTCAAAAAATTTATTTTTCTGTAATTATAACCATAAGAATCGAGGAAATTGTCGCCATAAAACAATATTATGTACAACCGGCCAAGGTTTTCCACTGTTTCGGCAGGCAGTGGTTTTTAGGCTAGGTCGGTTTACTTAATAAATAACCGACATTTAAGTTACGCATGCTACCGGTAGCATGCGATAAGATCCTTTGCCCTGTACATTGTCGTTTTCCTGATAAACCATGTTGGTAGAAGGAGGCGATAATGTGCAGCCCTTTTATGGATCTCCATATTCCTAATAAATTTCCCCTACCGGGTGGGTGAGTCCGGATTGGGGTACCCAAAAAAAAAAAAAAAAGTTAAACTGAACCGGGAGGTTCGCCCATGCCAAGTTTCCCTCGAGTGGCAACATTGCGAGAGACTGATAAGTGTCGCACACGATATGTTTTGATATAGCGTGTTACATACACAAAGTAGTCTGTTAGTTACAGTCGGGATATATATTCATACCTAACGAAGTATTTGTGCCAAAATATGGAGAAGGCTTTTGAGCGCACAATATAAGACAAATCGCTATATTACAAGTTTAAATTCCTATTTTACTTACTGTGATGAAGATGCATTTTCTCCGTGATGGTTCATTGTGTTCCTTTGCCTTCTAAACTGAAATCACAAACAATCATATTGACATAAGAACCATGTAAATAAATAAAATGAAAAAAATGCTTGCATCCATCTTCAACTAAGATTCATCAAAATTCGCAACATTTTACCCAACTAACACATAACCTCGATCAATTTTTCATTTTATCATTTACCTATTTATTTAATTATTTATCTATTTTTTTTATGAAAAATGTTACAAGTTCCACTTCCAAACAACATAATCGTATCAAGTCCTCATATATCCTCTCTGTGTTAACAGACATCCTTTCCTTTTCTCCAAACTAGAGTTTTCAAATTACTAGTACATCAAACAGTTATAGACACTACACGGTGCGGCGGCGTACAAATAATGCAATAATAAAATATTCCACTATCTAATTTCAACTTGGAAAAAAAAATCATTTTTTTTATTATTACTATTATTTTTTTCTATAAGAGAGATGATTGAAACAATATTTCCATCCCTTGTCTTCAGATTCGTAGCTATTATAATATTAGTAAAAATTACCACATTCCTCAATCATTTGCAGAATACCTATTCTTTGAAGCAACACTTTTCCCTCTCCTATTTTGGTGCATAATGTATACTGCACACATTACAATTAATAAATAAAATGATAGCAAGCTAAGGAGCAGGAAAGACACTGTAATAATTCTATTGAAAATTTTTTGACCATATACCACTACACTTTGTTTAACAATATTTTGGACAGAAAATTAAAAACAAAATGATTTCAAACGAAGTAAAAAGATAAAATTTCTCCATACATCGCAATGAATTTTTATCATGTTCAAACAGAATAAAAAATAAAAATCTTGGATTTTAGAAATATGGACATTAAAATTTTTAGTTGAATTTCTCATCAATTTAATAGCATACAAATTACAATAAATTCATTAATTAAAATTTTTCATTTTTCATTATAATTTTATTATACTGGTCGGGTATAAATGCTAAGACTTTTACGCCCAGTGTGGACGAATTGGAAGGAATGAGGAGTCAGTCAATATTACATTTCGTAGGAAAAATGGTTTATAAGGAGGAAGATTTTCTGTATTTTCTAACTGCGAGTCTAGAATTATTAGAATATCTTCAGATATGTTGCAATTAAGTCTACTCCGCTTCAGGATTAGGCAATGAAAGAGAAGGTGTTGGGTGATAATTAAATTACGAAACTGGCACGTAGGTTTAGGGACTTGTAAATACAAATGGCTGTGGGTAAATTTTGTGTGGATAATTCTGAGTCTCGTGATGATTATTTCATCAGTCCTGTCTAGGAAGGATAATTTCTTCTAGGAAAGAATTGTTATGAACAAATAATTTATTTTGGCTAATTTGGCTTGGTTCAAGAGATTTTTAATATCGTCAGGATTTGGAATATTGATTTTGGAAGATTCTTCTTCAGATTTGGTGATTTTATTTGCTTCATCTACTTCCTCGTTACCGTCAATACCTACGTGACTAGGGATGTACACAAATTTTACTATTAAGTCGGTAGATTGAGTGTTATATATTATTTGATGGATATATTGGATCATTTGATGATCTGAGGATCTACTTTAAATAGCTAATAGAGAATATAAGGAGTCAATATGAATCAACAATTTCGCATAAAGGGAGTTTGTTTCATAAAGAACCTTCAGCCAGTGAAATACTGCAGCGAGTTCAATGGTAAAAATAAGTGGGTTATTCCGAATTTTAAAGTTTTGGATTATTTTGTCAACAGAAAATGCATTATCTAAGTATTCAACCTGGATTTTAAAGCCATCTGTGAAGCATAATTTGAATCCAGTATATTTGTTGATGGCTTGCATTTGTTTTTGATAACAGTAGTAGAATAATCAGTTTTTTATTTTTTTTTTAAATTGGCATCGTTAGATCAATTTTCAGAATATTTAATTTCCAACGGGGGGAATTTAATGTTTTCTTGTAGGAGATGTGACAAGTCAATACGGCAATCTTTGAGAGTGTTATGTAGACAAGAGTTTCGTTATTTTACAATATATTTTATTTTATTGCACAAATATTGATTTCCTTTTAAAAACATTCAATCCCTTCTGGTTTTAGAACATTTTTGCGCTTGATGTTAACTATACAATTGGGTGCACGATATATCGGAAGATCTAAATGAACGAGCATCAACTAGAAAAAGGACGTTCTACGAAAAACATAGTTTTGAAGAAAACACGTTTCAATTCAAATGTTACATTATTAAAGCATTAATACATATATTTCATTTTTCGTACATCACTATATTTTATGAATTTTTAGGGTTTGATTTTAATTGTAATAGTTGAGAACGTGTAGAATTCATTTAATCTCCGGAACAAGGGTTACAATTCCAACAAAATTAATACAACAGATTCTTTTTGATAATAGTAACTGGTGTGACGTGTTTTCAAAAATTCAGACTTCATTTTCTCAACGAGTACATAATGCAAACATTTTTACTAAAGAGTACAACTCCATCTTTCAAATTTAAAATATTATAGGAACTAACTTTTTTTATTCATAAAAACTAAATGTGTAAAACATGTGTTTTTGATGTTGTGAATAAGGCTGCTTTCAACACTATTTATTCAATACATCGTAATAATGCAAATGCATGAAAGTTGACATATTAAAATGTAAAGTTACAATTTTAAAATCTTTGAGTGAGTGATGGTTCAAAATATACATCCGCTTTTTTTTTTAATTTGAGTATTTTCAACGACAAATTCAGTGGTGCAATTTATTTTCGCGTCCGATTGTTAGTTAACAAGATATTCACAACATAATTTTAGTATACGTTACAAAATTATTAATGAAATAACTGCCATGGAATTGGAGGAAAAATATGTTTCCGAATGTATTCGTATAACTTTTCGCGAAGAATATGATGGTTTCATTTATTTTTTACCCTTCTCTGCAATTAAGTACCATAATTCGCATTTTATTTAGCCAAGAGCACGTCCATTGCTCAAGTTTTCATCACAGCAATACAATGCAATAGAAATATTATATTATGTAAACTGATGTAAACCTAAACCTATATATCGTGACGTCACTCCTTGAACATGGGCGTTAAGCAATGGAGGTATCGAATTCCCAGTCAAACATTAAAGGTGACGAGAAATTTATTAATTTCCATTTGCAGGTAACTTCCTCTCCCCAAACGCGTTGTTGAATAGAGTTTTCGATACCGTTACACTGTACTTTTTACGTTACAAAAGTTGAATTCAGTAAGCCTTGATTTCAGCAGCTACTTCGTTCCATTACTTTACACACAGGCATTAACGTCGTGAATAATGCAGAAATGAGGCTTCTGGCTGGTAAGTGGCGTGGTATATGGAACTGAATAATTCGATAGGGCAGTGATAAATAAATCAGTTTAGTTCATGAAGTATCGTGTAACGAACATACCTTCTAGGGTGAAACCAGATGAATTCGGAAATGTCCAAGTTCCACAATCAGTTTCAACACCTACAAAACTTTTCTAATGGAATAATGCAATAAAAAACAATGACCTAAAAAGTTAGCAACTTTCAATGTTATCTCTTGTTTCGTTTATTTCATAATTTGTCATGTCATTTCATTCAACAATATCCACTTCCACTACCTAATAAAGCTAGAACTTGCTCCATGCAAGGATCGCTTCTTTTTTTTTTGACTTATCGCGTGATGCGCTTCACTAATTTCGTGTGTCGTTGAGAAGAGGCTATATCCAAATGATTAGAGGGGGATTTTTTTTCTTTGTACGTTCACGTGTTCGTTTGCAGCAGTGTTGTCAAAGTTCGGGAACGTGAACTGAACACGTTCATGCACAGAAAAATCGACGTTCACCACAGATTTTCAGGGCTTGAGCTAGAAGCTAGAACAAAATGGCGGGACCAGTAATAAGCTTGCTCTTGTGTCTTGCTGCCTTGTCGTGTTGCGTGTCAATACCGTGCGTGCAAGTAATTACTTACACACCACCGCAAAACTGTTCCAAAACTCATTCATGCAATTTTGAAATAAATGTTATAACAGCAAATTGAGGGTTTATTTATATTTTTAAATAATTTAGTAACATAAATAAATTAGAAACGGGGGATAAAAGACCATTTCAATACGTGTGATATTATTTTCTAAATTTTGAAAAACTAATCTTAATACATTTTTGCGCTGGTGTGTAAGTAATCATTTGCGCGCACGGTATACGAATCAGGGTTGCGTACCGGCAGTGATGGGCACGCTCCGGAAAAAAAAGAGCGCGCTCCGCTCTTCGCTCCAAGTGAGAAAAAAAAGAGCGCGCTCCGCTCTCGCTCCAAGTGAGAAAAAAAGAGCGCGCTCCGCTCTCGCTCCTGGAGCGGTCAAGAGCGGTCGGAGCGCCGCTCTTTTCAAGTGAATTTTGGTATATAGATATGTTGGTCGAATTTAAACCTATTTTTATTAATTATTTTTCGATTTAATCAATTTTAGTGAGTGGTGAACTGGTGAAATGGTGAATCTTGATTTATGAGTACCTATAACATGAGGATTTAATACCGTGCGCACAACTAATTCTTTACACATCAACGTAAAAATCTGCTAAAAACGCATTTTACATGATTTCAAAATCAATATTAAAGCTTATAAAACTATATAGAATTATTTTTGACACCAATTTCTTATCAAGTAATACTATAAAACTGATTAGAACTATAAATCAATCCACAGTTTCAAGTTGTAATGTTATTTCCAGGGTTGAGCGTTTTAAACAAAAATGTTTAAAACACGTGTTTAAAACGTGTTTTAAACGTGTAAAAAAAACAAAACGAAATTTTAAACAAAATTTTGTTTAAAATGTGTTTAAAACGTTTTTTTTTGTTTTAAACATGTTTTTTATTCTCCTCGTGTTTTTTTTTAAATTTCCGGTATTTAACCAAAGAAATACGATATATGAATAAGTTTACCAGAACTAGAACGCTAGAGACGAAGAATTTTCTCACTGCGGAGGCAACATCTAGAAAATCAAAATTTTCAATTTTTCAATTTTCAATTTTCATTTTTAATAATGCTTTATCATTTTGACCTTTCGTTAGTAGGTGTTTCTAATAACTTCAATGAAATAATTAAAACTTGTAAAACATTAATAATAATGGTTAATTAAAACTTGTAAAACATTAATAATAATGGTTCTTCTTCAAGAGAGAGAAAGAGAGAAAAAAACTGTTTAAAACTAGTTTTAAACAACGTTTTAAACATGTTTTTTTTTTCATGAAGGTTTTTTGTTTTAAAACAGAAAACCTGTTTTAAAACAAAAAAAAACAGTTTTTTGTTTTTTTTCAAAAAAAACGGTTTTTTAGCAACCCTGGTTATTTCAAAATTATATGAATTGATTTTTGTAACTTTTTTTGCCGGTGTGTAATAAATCAATTGCGCGCACAGTATAGAAAGAAACAGTCTAATAAATAATAATTATAAAATAAAAAATTCAAATATTCATTTATTGAAATGTTCCAATGATAGAGGAGCGTTACAGAGGAGCGCGCTCTTTTCTTTAAATTTCCGCTCCAGGCTGGAGTACTCCGGAGCGCGCTCCGGTTGTTGTAGTTGTATTAAAAAAAGAGCGCGCTCCGCTCTCGCTCCGGAGCGAGAGCGGAGTACTCCGACCGCTCTTCCGCTCCCAACCGGAGCGTGCCCATCACTGCGTACCGGTACCGATACCGCGGTATATACCGACCAATACCGCGGTTTTTTGGGATTTACCGATACCGGTACCATACCGACCGGAAAAAATACCGATACCAAATACCGGTACCATACCGACCGAAAATTATATAAATACCAAATACCGGTACCATACCGACCAAAAATTATATAAATACCAAATACCAGTACCCTACCGACCAGAAAAAATACTGATACCAAATACCAGTACCGTACCGACCGGAAATTATATAAATACTGAATACCAGTACCATACCGACCAGAAAAAATACCGATACCAAATACCAGTACCATACCGACCGGAAAAAATACCGCGGTACGCAACCCTGTACAGTGATGTCAAGGTCCGCATGCTCAGATGAGCATGCTCGTGCGCTTTCGCGCATTCTCGAGCATGCGCTCGGCCTCCTTGCGCGCATGCTCAAAAAGTCGTGTTGCATGTCAAAATTCACGTCTAGCGAAGCTGATATTGAATACCATGCGCGCAAATGATTACTTACACGCCAGCGCAAAAATGTATTAAGATCGGTTTTTCAATCTTTAAAAAATAATATCACACGTTTTAAAATGGTCTTTTATGCCCGTTTCTAATTTATTTATGTTACTAAATTATTTAAAAATATAAATAAACCCTCAGTTTGCTGTTATAACATTTATTTCAAAATTGCATGAATTGGTTTTGGAACATTTTTGCGCTGGTGTGTAAGTCATTACTTGCGCGCACGGTATAGCGTTAAGAAAAGCTATAATCTTATTACAGATAATCTTGCTATAAGCTGAATGGTATACCCTATGCTGTGATCTCTGTATACATTATGGTACTAAATCCACTAATTAAATTATTATTAAATTTATGCCGTCAATTTTAAACAACGATAGCTATTACAGCCTGCCTAATTTGGGAAGGAGAGTTGAGGCGTCGGGATAGGGTAGAATCTTCAAATCTTTGCATTTCTGGCCATTTGTAATCATCTGGCAAATGCCCAACTTTTTGATTTGATATAATTATATGTATATATTTTTTCCACACGTGTAGCACTGACAGATATTTATGAAATTCGCTCAAAACTTGGTGAGAGACTCTTATAAATCTATCAAGACCACTTTTTTGTTTTATAGAAAAAATTAAAAGTTGTGGATTACTCAAATTTTGAGAGAGGCTGGAGAAGGCACAAATAGCTCAATTTTTTTGTTTTTGATCTCATATGAAAAAGTGAGTCACGGACACCAAGATATCTAATTTCAGCTTCCTAAGTGTATTTTAAGAGGAGTTGGAGCAAAAACGGTTTTTTGGAAAAGGTTTGACTCATGAAATACCTTAAATCTTTTATATTTCCTCTTCCTCACCAAATCAACTTTGAAAGATCAAACTTTGTGTGTGGGGTTAATTGGTGATTAGAATATATCCTCTTTAGTCTTTAGTTAGGATCAAAGTAGATTTAAAATGGTAGATCATAACAATTTGATGATAATTGGAGGAACCTCAACGCCTCAAATACCTATTTATGATAATTTGAGAAACATGTCCTATACAGAAAAATATACTAGTAGTAACACAAAAAGTACTAGTTTTACTACTAGTATTACTAGTAGTTTCTGAAAAAACTAATAGTAAAACTAGTACTTTTTATGTTACTACTAGTATTTTTCTGTATAGGGACTGCTACACTTCATATGATTATTATGGCAAAAAATGCTGTATTTGTTTCAAATTCAACTTCTAAAGTAGTTTTAGAAGGAATATGGAAGGGGTTTTCAGACTTTGTATTGGGTGTGGCCTGTAGTCATGAATGATTTAGGGACGTTATTTCTAAAACAGAATAAGCCCAAGTTGAAAAACTTAGCTCCAGTAATGCAGCATGACTGCTTACATCTTTTTTTTATCTACAGGTGGTTCTAATTTGTTCATATATTGTGTAATGGCTGGGAACATCTGTCCGACCCTTTGTTTTTAAACATAGTAACAAATTGGAGATATTGCTCGGTTAAATGCGCGCATGCTCGCGCAAATGCGCGCATGCGCGCACAGAAATTTATTTGCGCGCATTTTGACATCACTGACCCTGTATACGATTATTCTAATCTCTTTCTGGTTTTCATCGTCAGTATTGTGAAAGTTCGTGAACGTTTAGAGAATGAACGTAAACGCGTTCGCGAACGAGCCACATTTTCGTGAACGTGAATTGAACGCGTTCATTTGCTTGTGAACGTGAACTGAACGCCTTCATTTTTTTTCGTGAACTTTGACAATACTGGTTTGCAGAAGCTAAAAGTTGCAACTTCCAAGTGTGAAAGTTCGAACAGTGGAACGCAGTGGAAAAAATTATAAATAAATTAAACCAAACCAAACCCAACTTTGAGGTAAGCAACGTAGGTCTGAAAGTTTCAAGTTAGTTTGAAGGTTCGAAGGGTGGAATAAAATGATAATAATGCCAGGGCTGCAAAACCGATTGGAACCGGAACCAAACCGGAACCAAGAGCCAGTAAAACCGATAAAATTTTGAAATCGGAACCAGAACCAATATCTTGAAATTGGTACTCAAGCTGAAACCAGAACCAAAATTTTTATTACAGAACCGGAACCAGAAGCAGAACCAATATGAAAATGTAGTGGTTCCGGTTCTAGAAGATTTTATACACCGTCAATGCCAACAGCTGTGTTCTCTACCTATTGGTGTATTGGTCTATTCTATAAATTATAATCTGTGAAATTGTCCATCTTCACACAATGCAAAATTCTGTGATAGTGTTTAAAGCATGATTTTTATAAGATTATTGATTATTTGATTAGTATTAGGATAATAATATAATAATATAAAGATTTTGAGTCATTTCCTTACTTCCCTCGCTTCGCTCGGCAAATAAACTTCAAAATTCGTCAAAAATCACATTATTTGGACTGCATTACGCAACAGTGTTCTAAGTGAAATGAGGCGCCATAGAGCATAGACTTGTTGATCGATCTTATTTTTGTTTTTAATGGGGAAAACTGGTAATGAATAAAATCATTCATGTTATTTAAATAATTTCAAAGACAAACAAGCAAAATTTGTTCAGTTTGATTGACTGGCTTTGTTATAATTTACATTACATCAGAAACTTGATGTAGTTGAAGTTTATGGCGCCTCATTTCACTTGGAACATTGTTGCGTAATGCAGTCCAGGGCTGCAAAAACGATACCTTAACGGAACGGAAAAACGTAACGAAACGGCATTTTCCGGTAAATAACGTAACGATACCTGTACCAGATAACGGAAAAATTAAAAAACGGTAACGAAACGATACCAGATACTGGAAAATTTGAAAACCGACACCAGAACAATACCAATACCGGAACCTTTTTCCGTTATTTTTCCGTTATTATTATTTTTTTTTTTTTTCATTTTTCCTGTTAATAATATGTAAAAAATTAAATTGCCAGTATTATTTGAGTAAATTATCAAGTATGTAGAAATTGTAGATGTACATGTTATGTAGCAACCCTACCCCTATCACCTGTTCACCTCTCTCATTACTTATAATTAAAGGCATTAGTATTGTATTTTCAAACATTTCGTTTCTATCCGTTTCCATCTTTTTGCCTTCATATTGCATTTTATCGATTATCGTTCCGTTTCGATCCATTGTTTCGATTTTTTTTTCAACTTTCAAGTAAAATATAAAATTTTGTAATTTGTAATGATAACGCCTAGGCAAAACAACAACGATAAACATGAGAAAATCGAAAATGTTGGTAAAATATCGTGACAGCTTGAGTTTGGGACGCACTTAGCACCAGCTTGGGGCAGTGAGAAAAGAGCAAAAAAAATTGAATCGTTCCC
Organism: Phenacoccus solenopsis; assembly: GCA_009761765.1. Taxonomy (NCBI): domain Eukaryota; kingdom Metazoa; phylum Arthropoda; class Insecta; order Hemiptera; family Pseudococcidae; genus Phenacoccus; species Phenacoccus solenopsis. Next base: position 911,787 of record CM019756.1, read on the forward strand.
ATCTCCTCTTGCTTACATCTTTTGATTTTCATTTCCTTTCATTCATATAACGCTCTTTGCTCATTCAAAGTCGTATCGTTCCCTTCGTTTCTATCCCTCAAAAATTGTTCCAATCTCTTCGTTTCCTTCCATTCTTGACGTTTTTATCACCAGCGCTAATAACAACACAATCATTTCAAAAAAATTGACCTTCATATTTTTTTCTAAAACGAGCTTACCTATCTGTTATTAATTGTCAATTTACACCAAAATTTAAAAAGTTTATTTATTTTGAGATGTGTTGTTACTTGTTATTAATGTTATTATACCAGATAATTGGAGGTGCTGTCTGCGTTATGTTCATAATGGTGTCAACTGTCATGATCTCTTGTGGCCCTCTGACGGCTCTGACCTATTTTTGTGAATGATTTATAAAATGCTTTAAAAGAATAGTAGCAATACCGGACATAGCTGTAAGCATTTATATTTATTTAGCCATTTAATACAATTAAATTAATTAATAATTATTATTTGATTAACGTAATCACATGGAAAAAAATTAATAATACTGCTTACAATTCATTCATTATTATTATTAGGCTGGACCAAATTTTTTTCCAATTTTGAAAGTTGGTTTAAAACTTGGAATACATATTCAATAATTTTTGAAAAATAACGATACCAATACCAGTACCGATACCGATACCAATACCCGAACATTTCAAATAACGAAACGGTAACGATACAAAATACCGGAACATATTAAATAACGATACCAGAACGATAACGATACCGAATCCATTTGAAAAACAATACCGGAACGATACCGGATAACGTTACGGTTCCGTTTTTGCAGCCCTGATGCAGTCCATTTCCTTAGTTACATTTATATAATATACTATTATGAATTTACACTACTTCATTACGATTTACATAAACATTTTTCAATAATATTATTTTTCAAGTTTTGATTTCAATACTTCTTTCGCCCTCATTATGTTTGAAAATGGAGTATTTTCATTACAATTTTTTATATAACCATTTTTCAATAATATTATTTCTCAAGTTTTGGTTTCAATACTTCCGCCTGGAGGTCGATTCTGAAAATCGTAATCGGCGTGACGTGCGTATTCGACGTAATCTCAAATGACAAACTGGACTGCATTACGCAACAATGTTCTAAGTGAAATGAGGCGCCATAAACTTTAACTACATCAAGTTTCTGATGTAATGTAAATTATAACAAAGCCAGTCAATCAAACTGAACAAATTTCGCTTGTTTGTCTTTGAAATTATTTAAATAACATGAATGATTTCATTCATTACTAGTTTTTCTCATTAAAAACAAAAATAAGATCGATCCGCAAGTCTATGGCGCCTCATTTCACTTAGAACGTTGTTGCGTAATGCAGTCCAACTTATCGGCGTAAACAGCGTAATCAATAGGGTCATTCTTGAATTATTGCATAATTGAGGTAATTTTTATATTGCATGATAGGTTATATGTTGGAAGTCCAAAAAAAATTTATTCTGTTCGCGGTTTTTGTCCTTTCTTTACATTCTTTCTGATGAAATAGTACCTCGGATGGCGATTCTCATTCGTTCTTCATGTTTCATAAAACATAAATCTTCAAGTCAAGAATTTGTTTTTTTTTTACTTTTTTCATAATGGGGCCAATGCAGCCTCCCAAAAAAAAAAGGCCAATGTAATGCAACGCGAATTTCTCATCCAATTCATGGAGAGAAATCCGCAACTAATATCTAAAAAATTCGAAAGTAATTTTTACATGTTTAAAGGATACTTACTCATATATTTCTTTAATTTTCTTTATAATTTTTTTTTATTTCTTTATTTAAATGATAAAAATTCAACCATTTACTGAAAATTATCATTATTTCCCTTCAATCAACAACACCATTATCATATCAACACACCGGCGAGGTACCATCTCCTTTGCAATACGCTCATTACGCGGATTACGCCACGTTTTAGGTGGCGTAATCTTCACGCCGGTTGTGCCGTACTACGCTCGTTAAGCTTTTTAGGAATAACCTCACCGTACCCCGATTACGCCAAACGCGCGCGTTACGCCAATTAAGATTTTCAGGAATCGACTCCCTGATTAGGTTTGGAAAATGGAGTATTTTGATAGGTCACATGTGTTTTTTTTTTGGAACCGATAAGAACCAGAACCGGAACCGATATTATAGAACCAGAACCAGAACCGGAATCAAAACTGAAGTCGTAGAACCGGAACCAGAATCAAAACCAGAACCAATATTTGGAAACCAGAACCGGAACTGGAACCAATATTTTTTCGGTTTTGCAGCCCTGCTTGGACGCGCGGTATACTTGAAAAGGGGTAGTTTGTAAAGCTATAAATTACAGTAATTTAAGGTAAATTACCAATTACCACATTTTTTGGGACTTGAATTTTTTTGAAGTAGAAAAAAATAATAATATTACCGTAACTTACCAATATTACGTAACTTATTTAAAGAAAAACGAATAATTATATTGCCTTTCTCTACTAAAGAATGTTGCATTTTAATATCACTAAAATGGTAAAATCCTTGCTGAAAAATGGTTGCTATTTTCGCACTCTCATATAATTATAATATTATATGATAAAAATTAGAGCTGATAAAGGTTGATTTGATACTCCTTTACATAATTAGCAAAACTTTTTGTGGTTTAGCAAATATCAAATTAATTTGGATATGTAATAAGTGAAAGCACAGAAAGCTTATTAATTACGAGAATATGGAAAAAATAGGTAAACTATATTAATTTTTTCGAGTTTAAGCGATGTTCGATATGACATGATGAAATTTCAGGTGTGAAACAGTATTTCTGTAAAATACTCCGTGAAGAAAAAGATCTTTCTGCGGGCATAGCAGCGATCAAAACACTGTTATATGTTCTCCAAAACGATAAATGTAAGTTGAAATTTTTATTCGTGTATTTCAATTTTCATGAAAATGTTGTATTTCGAATTTACTTTCTAGCTGAAACGGTGCAAGAACTTGATTCAAATTTCCAAACTACGATTGAAATAATGAGAAATACGGATGTACCCGTTACTGCTGTCGCTTCGGGATGCGAGTTATTTTTACGTTTTATTACGTTCGCAAAGTTGGATTATAAGGTTGATTAAGAAATTCAACATTTCTCTCAACTCTCTGCGTATCTGAAACATGCAATAATTACTTATGTTGTAGCCTTTTGAAGAATGTAAAAATATAATGCTTCATAGAGGAAAAGTATTTATGAAAAAATTGATGAATGCTCGTGGCAAAATATCTAAATTAGCTTCGTCTTTTATTGCTGATGGTTCCGTGAGTTGAACATTTTGTCTTTTTCATCAAATCGAACGACACTACTCCAATTATATTATGCTTTTCAGAAAATATTGGTTCATTCCAAATCGAGAGTGGTCCTGAAAGCAATGCAGCATGCGGTATCTTTACACAAACATTTTCAAGTTTATGTCACGAATTCTTCCCTAGACAATTCCGGGTACTTATATGTAAATACGAATGATTGATTCCTTAATTTTTCCTAATTCATATCACACTTATACTTTAAGAAAAGAGATGGCTCGCGAATTGGAAAAATCCGGAATTCCTTGTACTGTTATTTTAGACTCAGCCGTGGGATATATTATGGAACAAGTAGATATGGTAATGGTTGGAGCCGAAGGTGTTGTTGAAAGTGGAGGAATAATTAATAAGGTGAATTCACTTAATCTGCATCGAATTCTTCGTGAGAGCAATTTTATTTTATTTTTTATTTTTGTAGATTGGTAGTTTTACTATGGCAATATGTGCGAAAGAAATGATGAAACCTTTTTACGTTTTGACTGAAAGTTTCAAATTTACGCGTTTGTATCCGCTTAACCAACGTGATTTACCGAATGAATTCAAGGTAGTAGCTGCATTTCCTTTAAACATCTACCCCTGCCTTCTACGTATAATGAAACTGTTTTTAAATTATACGTGATTTATTTATTTGTTACAGTATACGTCTGGTCATTTGAAAAAAGATTTATCCAAGGAACATCCACTTGTTGATTATACCCCTCCCTCATACATTACTTTGTTATTCACTGATTTAGGTATATTAACGCCTTCAGCTGTTAGTGATGAACTAATAAAATTGTATTTATGAAATGTATCATATAGCTGTTATTCTGACTGTAAAGCAGTTTTACTAGTGATGGAACCCAGTACGAAATACGAAACCGAAACGAATTTGAATCGTACTTTTACTAAAATCGAAAGCGGAAAGATATTTGAGCTTATCTAAATTACCAAACAGAAACCCGTACGAAAAAACAAAACGTAAGACGGAATTGCAAAACCGTTTCCAATTTCATTTTGTAAAAATGTTCCTTACCGAAAAGTCAGTTTGATTTGGTTTACTTACTTTCATCTTCCCGAAGTTTTTGTTTTTTGTTTCTTCCTTTCTCCGATTCTCATTTTCAATTTCTAATTTCACCTTTAAATTCAAACTGTGCTTTGGGTAACGGTAAAACTGGTGTGGCGTGATGGTATGGAAATTTTTTGTTCTGAAACTTTCTGCGAATCACAACCTATGCCTAAGTTCTTGTTAGAAGGGTTTTAGTTATGCATTGGGAGTGGCATCATAGTGGAGTATGCAACAAGGATGGAAAATATATGATTACAAACAAGTGCGAGTGTTGCAGCACGAGATGGTGTTCACTGTTCAGATACTTTGCTCTCGAGTTGCATATGATATTTTATACAACAAATTTTCAATTTGCACAATACTGGGTGATTCAGGAAAAAGTGTCAATCCTCCGCTATCATAATTATGTGTGCATGAACTTTTTATCTGGTTGTGGCATGCATGTATAATTTTTTTACCAAGTTGAAATTCGTTTACTGTACAAATCAGGAACCGCAACGCAAGAGTGGGTTCAAGTAGGTACCTCCACCTCTTGAGGGATTTTCAAGAGCTCCCTTCCAGAGAGATTTTGCTATCCAGAAAAAATTATATAGTGGTTGTAACAAATGAAGTAAATGTAATAGAACATGAAAAAATGTGAAGTTCAATATTGAAGTGTATAATTAATTCACGTTCATATTTACAGTGTCGGCACGTATCAAGAGAACATATGAATCTCAGTTGGGAAAAGGTTTTTTCCTAGAAACTAATCAGTCATCTTCATCAATAATAAAATGATTTAAAAAAAGAAACGAAGGGCCCTCCCAGTACTACCTCCACCTCTGAGACCTTTAGAGGCTCTTCAAGGATCTACCTTCTGGAGATACCTGCATTTGGGAGCCAAAAAAAGCTACCTCGAAGCTCCCTTCTGCTCCCCGATTAAAAATGAACAAGTTGAGATCCGACTATAAATCTAGCCTTACCACGCGTGAATAATCTGCTTTTTGCTAATAAGCTTCGACCATATAGTTAATGATAGACTGATTTACCAATGTTGTAGAAATGACACAAACACGTCGACATTACGTATGCGTGAATAGTTGTGCCAAAGAAGAGGCCATTGCAAGTTTCTTTGCATTTTTGGGTGAATTTCAATTTATGAAGGTGTTGGTTGCTGCCTAGTTGACTTGTTGGCTAATTACCTAATTGCTAATATGCTTAATGTAATAATCAATGTAATCACATGTAATTTTATACACTTTCTATGTTCTAAAAATTCGAAACGCATCATTTCATGATATAATTATTATTATCCAACATCAATTTGGCGTCACTGGAAAGATTATAGACTTGAAACCAACCCTTCCAAGATAACATGGAAAAATACGAGTAATTCCAAAATTGAATATTTATACAAGAATATAAATACTTTATTGACATAATACACTCGTTTAAGAATAAAATACAAAAAATCTACATCACTATCATTATTGTATTTATTCAACAGTGATTTGGCGTAGTATCACAGTTCCTAAATAAATAAATATTAAAAATAATAAAACTGTAACGTGGAAGATAAATACAAAAATTATTATTGCATTAAAAACAAATAAACAAACAAACATGAAAAAATGATTAAAGTAAAAACTGAATTCTCTAATTCAAAGAAGCAAATGAATATCGAATGAATACTGGTTTTAAAAATATTTTAAAATCTAAATTTTAAAAATTACTTTAAAAAAAGTAAGTAATGGATATGATATTTGGCGAATCATAGACCACTTCGTATTTACCGATTTATTTAATGATGATAGGCGATACAAGTGAGCTTGATCTGATGCTCAAAAGTTGGAAGCTATTAACATTTGAAAAGCAAAATGTAAAATGGTCGTTTGATTTTCCCCTTCTTACAACAGTATCAAATGCCAAAAATTCAGATTCAAGATTCAATTTTATATAGGAAAGCTCTTAAATATAATGAATTCCCACAACAGCATTCACCTTATTCATAACTAAGGCCTTAAGGCGATCAAAAATTATTTAAAAATATTACATAATAATATAAAAATACATAACATTCATTTTAAAAGAAAGATAGTAACAATATTGAATGAATATTAAAAATTCTAAATGTACGAAGTTAAGCATTTAACAACGCCGCCTTCGGTACGTATACGAAAAATAAACGATACTACAATGTACGAAATTTTGAAGAACAAATAAATTACACGTTGATTAAACTATGCATAATTTCATATCGTGGTATTAAGAGAACAATAGTGGTTCAATACAAACATAAAACTAAATAAACGATGAATTGCAATATATAAAATTGTTAATTCGCCGTCGCAGTTAAATAGTATAATTTTTACTTAACAAATATAACACCAGGAATGACTGTGAGAATATTCTCTCATTTAGGATAGGTACGTGATATCCGAAAAATTTCAAATAGAGAAATCCGCAAGTATCTTTTATTTTGAATTTTTTGAAAAAATGTTCAACGTATCTCCCACAAAAGAGAAACTGGAATATCGAACTTCCATCTCGATACTCAAATTGTTCTATACAACTGCAGCTATGTCTAACGCGAAGTTACACACCTTTTCCAGTCACGTATAAAAGGAGGAAAAAATGGAAATATCTATTATGTAAACAAACTAGTGGATGTTTTAACTCTCAGAATTTGGCTTCAGTAAAAAAAGCTCGGTCAAGATACAAAATAGTCCAAGCTCGCCTTACAAAAATACCTCCTTCAAAAATCGAGAGGCAAAATTACATATTATTAGATATGAATATGATAGTTTTGTGTAATCTATTTCACGATGTGGTTACACCGTTAAATACAGAGTGACACGAAATTTGCGCAACTGAAAAATTGCTTGGTAAAAAAAAAATAATAACCATTTATGGAGAATCGGTTGGTACTTTTATTATTCTTCACACTCTGTATCATCAACACGACATAAACTTTTTGAAGCCCAACAATTTTTTTATTGACATTTTGTAAAAATGAAAAATTACAAAAATGTTGTGGAAGATAGCGCAATTTCAATGAAGGATAGAGATATGAGATAGTGAAGGACATTGTTATTGGGTGAAGAATCTAGTGCGGTGCACAAGAAACCATACATTCATGTAAAACGATGCCATAGAGTTGTAAGCCTCAACGATGTACCTGGTACGTTGTCGCATTCCTTTTCAACTTCAAGCGTAGAATAATTTATTCACTAACCTATTCAAGGACGTGAACGCTTATCAGTCAATTGGATTTATTGTATGATGACCAAAACATAAATGTTGAAACCAAATTTTCAACATCAAATCAATTATTGGGGTTGCGGAACTTTTGGGTCACTCTGTACATACGTAGTATTATGTAATCTTACAAATGAAATGGCAAAAATAACATTTTGATATGATTTTCATGTACCGAATAGCATAAAAAGATTACGAATTAAAGCTACGAATCGGTATTTACAACTTTAATAATGACGAACGAAAATTTTTGCTATTTCTCGGGCATGCGTCGCATTCAAAAATCAATGGAACAACATGCCAAAAAATGAATCAACAATGACGATTAATAAATGCTTCAGGTAATATTTACCGAAAAAAAAATCACTGAATCGATGAAATACCCAAGCAAATACTATTTGCTTTCAAGACGTGAAAAATTCAAAAAGGTAACATTAATAACTAAGTTCATACAATTCTTTCTTTCCTTTTTTTCGGGAGTAGTTTTAGAAATTCATCAATATTTAATGACTTTTTGCTGATTCTTTGGCCGCTTCCTTGGCGGTAATGATTAAAGGCGTTAAGCTATTCAACGGTCTAGCTAACTTAAGGAAAGGATGCTGAAAAACGAAAACAAAAACAAACAAAAAAAAACACTATTACTGAAACACAGTTTGACGTTTCTTAGTTTAGAGTATTTCGTATATACAATACCTTCAGTAGTTCTGAAGCTGAAGCTCGTTCTTCAACGTCAACGACAAGGCACTTGTCTAAGAAGTCTTGGAAGATCTGGGATAGCTTTTCTTTCTCCTTTATGTCTGGCTTACCATGAGTTGCTATCAGATATAAAGCCTATGAAAAAATGATACGATTTGAAAATGAAAGTCATCATACAGGTACAAATGAATTTCGACAGCATTAACCAACATACTCGTAAAGGATTTTCATTCAAATAAGGAGGTTCCCCTTCGATCATTTCGATGGCCATTATACCCAACGACCAAATGTCGACTTTGGGCCCATAATGCTTTCTAGTGACTACTTCAGGAGCCATCCAATATGGCGTTCCCACCATGGTCGTTCTTTTAGACTGCTCCGGCGATATTTGGGCGCAGAAACCGAAATCAGCTAAAACATAATTGCAATATAACATAAAGAATCCATCAATTAAATCACTCTCCCTCGAACGTGTCGAAATTCACACATACTCAGTTTAACGCTGCCATCTAATCCGAGTAGGATATTGTCAGACTTGATATCTCTATGTATTACGTGATTCGAATGAAGGAACTGTAATGCTTGTAAAACTTCCCGGCAAACAGACGCAATCTGCCCTTCATCCATAAACGCTTCGGTAACAACGTCAGTCAGCGAACCTCCCGGTAAATATTCCATTACAACCTAACAGTGAAATATGCATTAATTATACCGATAATGTTTTTCCCCTTTGCTTTCATGCACAGGCGTTGAAGTTTAAGCAATTCATGTACCCATAATTCATCGCCGACTAAATAACTATCCAGATAATTCACTACGTTCGGATGTTTATTTTCTCTCATTACTAAAATTTCGTTGACGATCAACTCTTTTTTAGGCTGCTGCGATAAATTCATTTGTTTAATCGCTACTTCGATACCGGTAGATGTTTCGATGGCTGTATATACAGTACCGGAAGCTCTACAAAAATGAAAATAAACGCGCTGAGTAAATCAAAAATTTTTATAAAATTTGATTGAACTGATAAGCAAAAACATAAACAGCCTGAGGAATATCAAGTGGTGCTTTTTCAAGCATTCAAGGGGTTAAAAATTATCGTCTCATGGTATTTCATTATTTTCCCAATAATATACAAACAAATTCATCTTAAAAAATGTAAAAACGTCAAATCTCCATACGGCAACCGGCAGCTGTTTGGAGCTTTAGATTCGCATAATTGAAAATTTTGTGTTGCGACTTGGAATTTTGAAACGGCTATCTCATAGGAAATTGCATTATACTCGGGGATAAAGATGATGAAAGCTGAAATAAGGTCATCTTCTTCACAATGCAAAAATTTGAAATCATCATACATATTAACCAAGATATTGACCTACGCAGATAACCGTCGTAAACATCATAGAACTTCGCAAGTTTTAGAACAGAATAAAAATCGTGAATAGTCGAGGTGATTTTACGATTAGTTGGTGCTTACAAAGGGAGTCTTTCACAGGTATTACTCAAGTAATAACACTGCCTAGCAGTTAGCTGAGGTAACTATTATCTTTGGAGCATCAACGGACTTTTAATGGCCACAGTGCACAGTACTGATGGCGTAGCGCTTTTACTACTTTAAAGATGAAAGTATAAATTTAAAGTAATTTTTTAGCACCTCGCTGAGAAAATTCTGAACTTTTTCAAAGCATGATAATTTCAAGGCCTACTGTTAATCGAAAACCTTCAGGAAATATTGAAATATATTTTCGATAAATTCTCGCATTGTTTATGAGTCAAGGTCTTATTAGCAAGCGCTTAGCAATCGACAGTGGAGTTGCTCGGCCCTTAAGTTACAGGTAATCCAAATGATTAAAGAGCAGAATTAAGATGTCATTTTGTCAGCAAAAATTTCGGAATGGAAAATGTTAAGCACTTTCAGTGCTATGTCAAGCCATATGGCTTGACAGTAGTTAAAGAATAAATTCGAGTACCTAATATTCAGAAAACATTACTCGGTGCTGAATTTTTTTTTTCAACATCACTGTATAATTGACTTCCTAAAATCTTGTGAAATGATAAATTACGACGATTTGCTCAAGAAATTGAGTTTAACCTCAACATTAAGGTTGACGCTCTCCAATAAAAATGGAATTTATCAATCTGTGACCTAACAAGTAGTCAAGTTCCAATGTTACGTTATGAATTTTTGTATAACAGTATCAAAAGTTACTTTTCAAGTTCATACAGAGCGCTAGTCGAAATTGAAATTATCAAAATTATGATAAAGGTGACACGCCTTATGGCTTGATGCTAATTTTCTAGAAGTTTTGTTCTTAAACCATATGGCTCGACACGCAATTTAAATAAAACTTAAGATTTTATACCTTAGCATTGGAAGTGTTAGATTATCGCCCCAAGCAACATACTAAAAGTTCTCATTAATCCACAAAACGCTACTTCTCTCATCGTGCACCAAAACTCTCCAGAATTAGTATTCTTTTTTTCTTTTTTTTTTTTTTTTTTTTTATGAATGGATCTTCGTACAGAGAAAAAAGTGTTGCAATATATGTTTCGTTAAATTCTTCACAAAGAAATGTTTTATGCACTTTTTTTTATCAGTTTGACCCATAGAATGTTGAAAGATTCAAAAAAAAAAAAAAAAAAAAAAAATGGTAGAAATTTCAATTTAGGGTTGCATTCATGCGTGAAAAAATCAACAATTAAATTATATTGAAATTTGCAGCTTTCATTTCAAAATTAAGTATGTTCAACAAATCACTTCAAAACCTAAGAGGATGTACAAAAAAAAAAAGTAAGCAGCCATGCCGCATTCCTGGAGATGAGTTTTTATCTGCGGCTTTATCAGGTTTAGAAATGACGTTGGTAAACCATTCATGACTACAAGCCACACCCAATATCATGTCTGTAAACTCCTACCCTATCCTATCCCTTCAAAACCACATGTGTCATTTCTTGCCAAGCAATACTCATATGAACACATACTTTTCAAATTATAACTACTTGAGGCTCCTCAAATTATGTTCAAATTGTTAAGATCTGCCATTTTGGATCCATTTTGACCCAAATTGAAGAGGTCATATTCTAGTCATCAACTAATCTTACACACGAAGGGATGATTCATGAAATTTTTTACGGCAATTTCCCCTCCAAAAGCCGTTTTTTGCTCCAACTTTCCTCCAAATTCACTTGGTAAGCTAAAATCACAATCTCTCGTGTACCTCCACTACATTTTGAGGTCGATAACCCCTCTGTCTCTCCTCCAACATCATGTATGGAGGTGAATTAGGGATACAGTATGCTTCTTATACCCAATAATCATACGTATGAGTTCATATTAATTCCTTTTTACAAACTTATGGCTCCTCAAACTCTACTCAAATTTTGATAATCTGCCATTTTAGATCCCATTGGATCCAAATTCAAGAGGTCATATTTTGGTCATCAACTAACCACACACACAAAATTTAATTTTTTTAAGTTGATTTCGTGAGGAGGTATGGAAGATTCAAGGAATTTCATAACTCATAACTTGCTCAAAAAGCCATTTTTTGCTTCAACTCCTCTCAAAATACACTTGGGAAGCTCAAACTTCAATACGTCAGTGTCCGTGTCTCATTCTTTCATATGAGATCAAAAACTTTTACGAAAAAACAAAACAGTACTTCTGTTAAATTTCTAAGAAGAGTCTCTCACCAAGTTATGAGCGAATATCATGAATATCCGCCCGCGCTACGCGTGGGAAAAAAAAATATAGAGAGTTACGTATAAAAGTTGGATCCACCTCAAAAAATGGTTATAAGAGCTATTTGCTTCCCGCATACAATTCATTGTTATTTGTCCATTTTATAAATGAAAGAAATACATTAAATCCGTGATTGGAATGGAAGTTATGACGGAAAATTCAATTAGAAGTGTGTGTGAAAGTGGACTCCATGCTTCAAAAAGGTAATTATAAGTTGGCTCCATGAGAAAGTGGATACCGTATACGGAGCTGTATATTTAAATATGCATTTATAGAGTAAGTCGGTTCCTCCCGTTACCTATACCATTGGATAGAGCGCAGTCAGCTCCATATACGGTATCCACTTTCACATAGAGCCAACTTCTAACTACTTTCTTATATAACGGGAGCTGACTTTCATGCGTAACTATTTTAAACATATATATATATATAAAAATCGTATAACTCAGCTAAAAAAACAAAAAAAAACCGGAACAACATTTTTCGCAGGAAATTAAGCGAAATACATTTTATACTGCCAAACTTTTTCACGAGAAGAGTGCAAAAAAACTGATTTTAAAAGGCTTTGTTGTACAATATGGGCAGTAGCGTAAAGCGAGCAGATAGGAACTTCAAGTATGTCGTTTAGGGAAATTATTAAACTGAAAAATCATTTCTGAGTAATAATAATAATGTTTCAGTTCAAAGCTAGATAGCTTACATGATAATAATTATAAATTATGTGCATACAAATATGCAGTACATATGTATTAGAATTATACTTTTTTTTTTTTTTTTTTTTTTAAATAACAAAAATATACCCTTGGCCTATTTTTTCCATTTTGGTATATTTTCGATTTGGATCGCCAATGCTAACGATGGTGCGCAGTCTTTCGACAATTTCTTCATCGGACATCTTTTTTCTTCTTTGCGTTGTACTGTTGGCTGGCGTGGTTGTAGTAGTTGTCGATGTGTTGACCGGCGCGCTTGTAGCAGCAGACGTTACTAAAGGGGTAATCGGTGCAGTGGCGTTTTTATTTTTATCCAATACCGGAGAAAATGGTACCGTTCCATTGGCAGTTTTGGTTAACGTTTCTGATATTTCTTCCTCGACAGGTTTAGTGTACTGAAATTGAAAATGTACACATGAGAAATACATGAGGTATCAGGTTTCTAGTTTATTCGACAAATTAGGGAGCCCTGCGTGATCATTTCAACAAATAGTTTTAGTAAGAGACATCTGCCAAGAGGTATTGGCGTAAGTTAAGTTTTCAATGCAAGAGAACCACAAGATTTTTTTTTTTTTCAATTATAAGAAGTGAAAATTTTCATCACTTCAATAACTCGAGCATTAAACTTTATCGATATTTATAATTTGTCAAAAAATCGCATTTTTCGCCTTCGAAATAGCGCTCGTTCATATATCGCGCTAGCACTATTTCGAATTGCGTTTTTGAAAATGTTATTGGCCGCCGTATTTTTTATTTACTTACTTTTCTTCGCGATCGACAAATGCAATTCGAAGCATATCAACAAATGCATTTGTAATTTTTCAATCATAAATAATTTTTGTCTCTTAACGCCATATTATCATGGAGGACGCTGAACTGAATGTGAGTAATTTTAGTTTAATTTTTTATCGCAAAGGTTGACCGAAAATTATTCTTCCTTTTGGTATTTCGATTCGCTCTGCCACCGTTTTTCCCTTTAACTCGAACTAGAACCTTCGTGGCTTTACTCCCTCATTTCGTTTGTTTCAGTTTGGACAAAATCGCAAACGAATGAAGAATTCTCTAAACGGAGGCGAACTACCTTCTCATAAATATAATCGCAAGTTATTTTGTATTAGCGTAAATACATACTATTATTCCTTGATTCGTTTTTTTGGTTCTATTTGCCTCAACCCCGCTCCGTGTCGTAACCCCTCCCCCTCTCCCTAATAAAACTTCACGCTTCAACTTACGAAGTTCGACGACAGTTCCAAAATTTAGATTTACAAACGGGCACATGCTACGATACTTACAATTGACTTTGTGCGTTCAGGCCTGGTAGCGATAGGTGGTGGCGTCGGTTCTTCTTCAGATGTAATACCTGCAGTACCCTCGGTATCCGTTGGCGTTGTAGATGATGGTGTACTACTCGATGGCTGACTCAGACCGGAGTTTTGACTTTGCGACGATCCGCTTTCACCATGCCTTAAACTAGGTCTAGTGATATCATCGCTAGCTGAAAATTATCAACGTCACATTTCAACGAATAGTGTAGAAAGTTTACTGTAAAGAACTTGAGCCACCATATGCGTACAACTACTCATTACTTACCGACCATTTTAGTGGTAGTCATATATTTAGAACCTTTAATCTCTTTACTAGAACTATCAAACCAATTCAATACATCTAACACAGCTTGCGGATTCTTCTTTTGTTCCTGTTTACTGATATTGGAGCTCATAAGCAAACGAGCCCACGCTTCTGGCATACCCTAAAGAAAAAGTTGAGAGTAAATCATTAATATAAAACCTTTGCAGGCTTATTGGCGTCATTTACAAACATGAAATCTTTCATATAAACGCTCAAAAGAGAGCGCTGGGACTATCTAGCTGAAGCGAAGTGTTTTCCTCAAAACTACCATGCAGTGTTCCACTATCATGTACCAATGTGTATCTTTTCGCATACAAAGATATCCTCTGATAATGATAGTGAAACGGAAACTTCTTTTCTGTTAGTAATCCTAAAGCAAATCGTTAAGATAGCACTGGGCAAAAACATACTCACTTTTATTGGCAGCTTGAAACAAAAATTAACACAAAAATATGTTAACTATCGAGTGAGAATTGCCGATCAGAATAATGATTAAAATCATGCATAAGTCATTCAACAGAACAAACGAGGAAAAATCAATAAGTAATCAAAGAAACCATTTCATAAAAACTTCAATTTTTTTAGACCGAGAGCAACTCATAAGTGATGTGCCCGATAAATTTCAAAATAGATTTTTCAATTAGAATGCAGCTAAACTACGGCGAAACCTCATGCTAAGCATTATCTACTCTGCATTCCTGCCCTACTCTTTATAAACTATCTGGGTTCCTCAAACAAGAAAACCTGTTCCACTGGAATTTTTCAAAGCTCGAAGCTCGAGTGTTTACGTCGATTATAACATATTTCATCGTTTTTCATAACTTACTGTGAATTCTCCAGTGTGTGCATCAAAACCAACATGAACAGTATGTTCGAAATTAGTTGGGTATGATATGTTAGGTTTTTCATTCTCTGTTTTATTCCCTTTGATTCGCACAGTTTTAATTTTAGGGTTTTTCTTCTTTTTCTCATCACTATCAGGTTCTTTGGGAAGCGGCCTCATGTCGACTGGAATACCGGTCGTCGAATCTCCTCTCGGGACACGGAAGCTGCTACAAAATACATAAAAAACAATATATCAAACACAAAGGCCTGGACTACAAGTAACGATAAAGAAACCAACATACCTATTACTGGTAAGCCGAACAGGCGGTGCGGGCGGTTTATCTTCATCGTCCGACATTGCAATATTATCAATTTACTGGAATGAAAACAAAAATTAGGGATGAATTTACAAACGACTCCAACATTATGTTCGAATTCTAAAAATTATTTAGTGAACATAATGAATCATAAAGCCGCACTGAACTTGTTATCAGCGAAGGAATCAATGATTCACGTTACAAACACTTTCTGACAGGAAAGAAAAAAACATCAAATCATTGCTATAGCTTCGCAAGATATGAACTACTACCAATTAGGAAATGCTAAAAATAAAACATTACCGATTTCAATAGCTTTCCAAGCAAACAACAACATAAATAATTTTGATACCCAATAATCTAGTGCTCACTTGGAAAGAGATGAGAAATGTCTATCTACTCAAAAAAATTACCTCAAAAATATTATACTTCGTAAGAGCAAAAAAGAAAATTAAACATTTTGAGAAAGCGTACTGCAAAGTTGAATCCCACGTTACAGCCCTCTTTCAGTAAAAACAAAACAAGAACATAGAAGTTATGATGTATCGCGAATCAATGATTGATAAAAATACAAATCGTTAGATTTAAAGTAATAATAAATTAAAATTAACACTCT
Source organism: Phenacoccus solenopsis (assembly GCA_009761765.1). NCBI lineage: Eukaryota > Metazoa > Arthropoda > Insecta > Hemiptera > Pseudococcidae > Phenacoccus > Phenacoccus solenopsis. The sequence continues at coordinate 927,967 of CM019756.1, forward strand.
ACTTCATTAACGACAAAAAATGAAAAGAGGATAAAAAAAACTCATTCGTCAAATTAACGTCATTTGTAATACAGACAGAGATAAAGCTTCATTGTTCATTGATGCTCCAGTAAGCTATGGATAGAAATATACAAAAGGCTATATCCAGATGATTAGAGCTGGATTTCTTTCCGTTCGTTTGCAATAAATCAGTGTTGTCGAAGTTCACGAACGTTTAGAAAATGAACGTGAACGCAATCGCGAACGAGCCACATTTTCGTGAACGTGAACTGAACGCGTTCATGCACAGAAAATTGAACGTTCACCACAGATTTTCAGGGCTATGAAGCTAGAACAAAAACGCAGGAACAGGAATAAGTTTGCTCTTGTTTTTTGTCGTTTTGCGTGTCAATGTGCGGTTATTCTCACGGTTGCTAAAAAACCGTTTTTTTTGAAAAAAAACAAAAAACTGTTTTTTTTTGTTTTAAAACAGGTTTTCTGTTTTAAAACAAAAAACCTTCATGAAAAAAAAAACATGTTTAAAACGTTGTTTAAAACTAGTTTTAAACAGTTTTTTTCTCTCTTTCTCTCTCTTGAAGAAGAACCATTATTATTAATGTTTTACAAGTTTTAATTAACCATTATTATTAATGTTTTACAAGTTTTAATTATTTCATTGAAGTTATTAGAAACACCTACTAACGAAAGGTCAAAATGATAAAGCATTATTAAAAATGAAAATTGAAAAATTGAAAATTTTGATTTTCTAGATGTTGCCTCCGCAGTGAGAAAATTCTTCGTCTCTAGCGTTCTAGTTCTGGTAAACTTATTCATATATCGTATTTCTTTGGTTAAATACCGGAAATTTAAAAAAAAACACGAGGAGAATAAAAAACATGTTTAAAACAAAAAAAAACGTTTTAAACACATTTTAAACAAAATTTTGTTTAAAATTTCGTTTTGTTTTTTTTACACGTTTAAAACACGTTTTAAACACGTGTTTTAAACATTTTTGTTTAAAACGCTCAACCCTGGTTATTCTATTCTCATTTCTGGTTTCCATTGTTTTTCGCATTTTTTTCGTGATTTCCGGACAGCAGTTTGTCAAAGATCGTGAACGTTTAGAGAATGAACGTGAACGCGTTCACAAACGAGCCACATTTTCGTGAACGTGAACTGTGAACGCGTTCATTTTTCAACGAACGTGAACTGAACGCCTTAATTTTTTTCGTGAACTTTGACAACACTGTTGCCAGTGTTGTCAAAGTTCACGAACGTTTAGAGAATGAACGTGAACGCGTTCGCGAACGAGCCACATTTTCGTGAACGTGAACTGAACGCGTTCATTTCATTATGAACGTGAACTGAACGCGTTCATGCACAGAAAATTGAACGTTCACCACAGATTTTTAGGACTATGAAGCTAGAACAAAATCGCAGGAACAGGAATAAGTTTGCTCTTGTTTTTTGTCGTGTTGCGTGTCAATGTGCGATTATTCTATTCTCATTTCTGGTTTCCATTGTTTTTCGCATTTTTTTCGCGATTTCCGGACAGCAGTTTGTCAAAGATCGTGAACGTTTAGAGAATGAACGTGAACGCGTTCGCGAACGAGCCACATTTTCGTGAACGTGAACTGAACGCGTTCATTTGCTTGTGAACGTGAACTGAACGCGTTCATTTTTTTCGTGAACTTTGACAACACTGACTGGCAATAATGAAGGCACTGCTGGGCGCGTTCAGGTTTTTTTTGAACGGCGTTCGTTCCCGTTCAATGAAATTCTCAAATTTGACGTTCACGTTCCGTTCCGTTCACTGACCAAAAAATTCCGTTCCGTTCAGCGTTCCGTTCAATTATTTCCAAAATTTCACGCGTTCCGTTCCCGTTCACATTCATGAACGCTTCGTGAATAGACGATTACATTGAACCAAATTGAAATTCTTCAAAACATCTGTTTTTCACTTTTACTAAACGCAATTCAACATTAAAATAACGAATAATTAACAGTCAGCCAGTCACGCCACGAGAAGTACACCGAATGAATAGTGATAGTGAATACCACGACACAAAACTTGAGAAAGACGAAGTGAAGAAATAGAAAATTGAGAAAAAAAACTAAAAAGGGTAAAAAGACAAGTTTCTTCTTGAACGATAAATGAACGGCGTTCAAAATTTACGTTCAAGAAAATAAAACGTTCCGTTCCGTTCCGTTCCAACTTTTATATTTATCCTTCCCGTTTCGTTCATCGTTCGTTCAATTGATAAGAGAATCTCACCCGTTCCGTTCGAACGCGCGTTCCTGAACGCGAACGCGCCCAGCAGTGAATGAAGGTCATGGATCCTTCAGCGAAAGAGTCGGTACCTGGTGGTAAAACGATGAACTACTGAAAACGGGGATTTCAATAATTGATAAAGTATCATACTCATACTATCATTATTGGCAATGAATTAATAATATTCTAGAACTGAATTGAATTATTTTGAATAGAATTATTGTTTTTTGTTCAATTGTAAAGATAAATTGAATTCCAGTGTTATTGTTACAAAGTAAATGATTATTTTTCATGCACTTACTAATGACTAGTAATACAATTATTGCGAATATCATAAAATACCATGCGAAAGAATCTCATACCAAAATGATAGATAAGTATTACATTAGCCAAATACAATGCATTCATTTCATTTATTCGATTTATTTTCAATTAACTTAAACACTTCACTGTGTGAATCCACAACTGGCGGCTAAAATTCCCCGTTTTCAGAACTGATAATAGCATTTATATGTAAACACGACACTAGCGCGCCACTGCTCTGAAGGGTCCCAATTAATACGTGTTCGTTTGCAGAAGCTGAAAGTTCCAAGTCTAAAAGTTCGAACGGCGGAAAAAATAATAAATAAATTAAACCCAACTTTGAGGTAAGGAGTGTAAGTCCATAAGCAGGGCTGTAATAACGGATCATGTTTTGTTCTGTTACCGTACCGGTATCCGTTCCTGAGTCATTCCGTTACATTCCCGTTACGTTACGTTTCAATTTTGGATGTTGTGTTACGTTCCGTTACGTTACGTCCGTTCCGTTCTATTCCATTCCGTTCTTTACCCCTTTTTTTTGTACGAGTTGGAGTCTCGTCTTTTTTTTTCATTTTTTTTTTTCATTGATGATAGTAATGGTAAAAAATTTAAAATTTAAAAAACATTGAAAAATGAAAATCAAACAATAAACATTTAAACAATGACTCAAAGTTGCAAATAACACAAAATGACTCACATTGTATGAATCAACGACAATGCACTGAGCAATTTTGCCATTTTTTTTTTTCTTTTTGAAGACTGATTGATAATTGATTGAGTTATTGGTTCAAGTCAGCTAACAAATTTGAAAACATGTTGGTCAATTCAAGTTAAAGTTAGTTAGAGCCTTTCAGACATTCAACCAGTTTAGGTTACAGTTAGGGTAAAACGGCGTTTCTGAATTGCTAACCAAGACTTATCCCATTTTGTATTTTATGTTATGATATCGTAAATTCGACAAGGGTAGTCAACTATTTTTATTACCATTTTATCAATGTTTTATAAGATATCTATCAGATAGGTTTTCTATTTTTGAATATAATTTTACCGAAACGTATATTTGGATTTAATATCGACCAACACTATCCACATCCAGCAGAAAAATGACTGACCTTCTTAAAAGTCAATTGAAATAGAGATTCAGTCATTCTCCCATGATTAAGAGTTCGGTCATTTTTTATTGAATTTGCATATTTTCATACCTTTGGTTAGCAGTTCGGCTATTTTGCATCATTAATCATCAGAACAATAGAACAATAGCTGGTTAGCAGTTCGGCTATGCCCAGGGTAAAAATACTCAGTCACTTTGTGGTTAACTAAAGTTAACGGTTAGCAATCGAGTTACCATACCCTGCTTTTCACAAATCTACAATTTTATTCCACTATGGTACTAGGTATTAAAGTTGATTGAAGATGATCAAATTTGAATTTCACATCAAAATGTACAATGCATTGAGATTAGAAGGTAGGAAGCTAGGAACAATTTTACCAGCATTCAAATTTCAAAAAATGAAAACAATGTAGAGTAACGGAACACTAACAATACTGATCCGTTACGTTCAGTTCTAAAAAATTTCGTTTCATTTCGTTACGTTCCGTTCCGTTACTAAAATGAAAAAATTGGCTGTTACATTCCGTTACCGTTATTACAGCCCTGACTACAATTAATCACAATCTACATTACAGTGTAAATAATGGAAAAATACCGGAAAAATCGTTCCGTTCTGATACCGTTACGGTACCAGTATATGAAAACGTTCCGTTCCGGTCTTGTTTCCGTTCTGGTATTCTCATTTTTAACCCGTTTTCCAGTCCATTCCCGTTCCGTTCTATACCCCTGGCTGAGAACTAATAATAAGAATGATGGATAGTTTTTCGATGATTCTCGTTGTAAAAGTTTAATTTTTTGATGGAAAAGATTATGCAGTGGACACAGCCACACAGGTTTATCTTATAATAAGAGGAACCCAAAATATGAAGAAACTGAGATTATTCTATAAAATGCGGGAATATTCTAGAATATTCTCGCAAAAAGATTTTTCGCGCATTTTCCCATCACTAAGCCCTGGTATTGATAAAATCTCGATTTCCCCAAAAGTGATGAATCTACGTGTACATTTAGCTGCTCATATTGACGTCATCCAGAATCCAGAACCAAATATTTTTTATTTTCATTGGTTGTTGTTCCCAGACTCTTGACAAAAGGCTATATTCAAATGATTACAGCAGGATTTTTGTTCGTACGTTTGCAATAATGAAGGTAATTAAACGTGTTCGTTTGCAGAAGCTGAAAGTTCCAAGCAGTGTTGGAAGAACGGCCAAGACATCGTTCTTGTTCCCGTTCCCGTTCCTGTTCTCCTTGACTGATTGCTCTTTTCCAATGGTTTTGTTCTCACAATCTTGACGCATCAGTTCTGTTCCTGTTTGTGTTCCTGATTTTATTCTGTGACTTGTTCGTTCTCTGTTCGTTCGTTCTCAATCTTTTGACTGAGCGTTCCCGTTCTTGTTCCCGTTCTTCGTTCTCGTTCTTGGATTTTTTTTTAATCAGTACAGTCTATGATCAGTATTTACAATTTATTATTTTATTTCGTGAATATTATCTTTGTTTTGTTCATTTTTTTTTCTAATGTTCACTGAAATGTTCACTTGAACGTGATTATGCGTGAAAATTCTTCAAAGTACCTGAACGAGATTCGAAAACTGAAAAAACAGAAGTATCATTTACTCCGCAGTTTTATACCTGAAGATGAAAACCTTCGAAAAAATTTACACTCTAAACGCTTGGAGATTTCATTTTTACTTTTAAAAATTTTTAAATATAGTAAGGTAACTAACATAGGTACAGAACATTGAAGTAGACTACTACACTCAACATATACAGTGTACAGAAATGTGGTAAAAATACGCGGGAGAGAATACGCTTAAATTTTTAGAAAAAATATCATTTTTACAACATACAACCTCGGTTTGTGTACTGTTAAAGCAACAACTATAAAATTAGAAGAACAGAAATCAAAAACCGGAAAATTTTGTTCTTTGTTCGTTCGTTTGTTCGTTCTTATGTTACTGAATTTATCCGTTCCCGTTCCTGTTCCCATTTCCGTTCTCAAAAGATGGATGTTCGCGTTCTCGTTCCTGATCTCGTTCTCAACAAATCAAAGTTCTCGTTCTCGTTCCCGTTTCCGTTCTTTAAAAATCACCGTTTTTCTGCGTTTTCGTTCTTGTTCGCGAACTGTTCTTCCAACACTGGTTCCAAGTCTGAAAGTTCGAACGGTGGAAAAAATAATAAATAAATTAAACCCAACCAAACCCAACTTTGAGGTAAGGAGCGTAAGTCCGTAAGTTCCAAGTATGAAAGTTCGAGCGGTGGAAAAAATAATACATAAATTAAACCCAACCAAACTTAACTTTGAGGTAAGGAACGTAGGTCTGAAAGTTCCAAGTTGGTCTGAAAGTTCGAAGGATGGAATTAAAATGATAATAATGTAAAAATTGTAGGAATAAAAATAAAATAATATTGAAAAAAATTCCACCAAAAAAAAAAACTGGGAAAAAATTGACCCAAAAATCGTTGTTAAAATTCGGCACGTACTAAGGTTTGAATGCTATACCTCCAACACTACAGTCATCAGCGTTACCATTACGCCACGGTTCACTCAACGGAGTATCGCAAACAATCCGCATACATGTGGTGAACACGTAGAGAAAGGATGTTCTTCTTCATGGATATGGTAGGGTCTTCGACCATATACTATGGACTGCTAATTCAAATGGTAGAAATTGAATCCAACAACAACAGCAGTTAGATGCGCTGACGCATGCGTAGTTTCAGTTTCCTTATGAACTTATACAGTTATGATTCACTGAAATAATAATTAATATACTTTCTTTAACGTAATTTTAATTATTGAGTAGTATTTATGAAATTAAATCAGTAGTTGATGTTGATTTAACATTCTTATCATTGAAAATTGTCATTTTCATTCCTGAAATATCACTACGCATGCGCGAGCTCATCTATGATGTTGTTATTGTTTGCTTCACTTTTGTGTTCGTTTCTGTACGAATATGTACACAATCCTGTTCTAATCATTTGAATATAGCTTCAAATAGACTCTTGTGGCTGGAGAACCAATAGAAATTTATTAAGGCGGCGTTTCGGAAAATAAGTTAGTGTGTGCAAAAAAGTTCATTTTTTATTAAAAAAAATGAAAAAATTGTAAAAATAAATGCTAAATGCCCTCAAACAAAGTCTCTAAAACAATATATTACAATTTCAAATTATTTCGTTGCGTTATTTTTGAGAAAAACACTGCCAATAAAAATAGGATATAATTTTCATTCATTTTCGAAATTACCTAATTTTTTTTTCGTAGCACCACCTTAAAATTTCTCGATTGCCAGTCGGAATGATTTAACCTGTTAGTTACACTTTTCCTCACAGATGTAAGCCACTTTGCGTTCGAGTCCCAATGGCAGGTTAAAAGAGTCAGGAACAGAGTTGACTATGAATTTTTTATTTCACTTCATCAAAATAAATTTCCCACCCAAATAGGAGAAAAAAACTTTTGCAGGGAATCCTTTTACATGCCATCCTTTTCGGACTTTAATGATATGCTATTCTAGAAAGGATAAGCAATAAAAAATCGATTCCTTCAAAAAAATGCTTTCCAAGTCATTGTGCGCGCATCCTGCCATCTCTATCTACGAATAAATTGTTTTTCCAATGTTCTGCAATGATTATCACCGGTGGATTTTTCTTCCTTACCGAAAGTTCGAAACATCATTTTTCGATTTTTCAATTTTTGGTGTGATCACCTTCGATGCTGACTAGAGTTTACTAAAGAAATAAAATGAATACATAAATCGCAAAATTTCAAATATAATTCAATTTTTTACGTAAAATGTCCAAGTAAAAATAAAATTGAATACTAGATACTAGATGCAGTAAAAAAATAAAATAAAATAGTGAATAAATAAGTAAAAAAAAAGTAAGTAGTATTTAAAAATAGGCAGGACGGAACGCTCGTTATATGTCGAGATCTAATTTTAAAAGCTAGGAGATTCTTGAATGGAGAAGCAATTTGAAAAATTTTTCATCATAAATGTAAATAATTAATGAGATATAAATTTTATAAAGGAAGAAATACGGTGAAGTTTCGGAAAAAGTCTTAAAGCTAAAATTGGTGGTAAAAACTTCTACTGAAATGTCTTAAAAATAAACAAAGTTTTACATTAAATACAAATTCACGTTTTTTTTTTTTTTTTGTTTCTTTTTGAATTGACCATACTTTTTACACGCATAGAAAAAATGAGAAGTCAATAAATAACGAAGGAAATAAAAAATTATAAAAATAAATACATACAAAATAGAGGCAACTAATTCGATACAAGTAAAACAGAAGTTTACTAAGCTCTTCGAAAAAACTCGTTTTCCCTATCTATATAATGAACAAAATTAAAATCACAGAAGATCAAATAACAATAAAATCTGTCGTCGTAACCGTTAATCGAATTCATCTCTAAATATACCATTCCTTTTTCTTTTTTAATGAATGTCCGGTCACTGAGTGCATAACTGCGGTATCAGCATCGGAAGCTAAATCGCACCCGTGCTCTTCCTGAGTCACGTAATCGCCTTTATGTCTCGCAACATAACGACCAATTAAGATTGCCACCAAAATAGATAACAAGAACAACAGGAATAAAAATCCTGTTTGAAAAAAAAAAAAAATTAACACTACAATTATAGTAAATGCATGTTTCAATTATAAATTTTCTTACACACTTACCGCCAACAAGAGCGCTGGAAGTTTCATGATAGGCAGCATCGACTTTACTCTGATCTAGATTCAAAGGTGGTCGCGTTTCTATGGGCTCCGGGGGATGAGTTACCGGTTCAACACCGCAAAAGTCTTCCACGACTGAAATTATCATCACAAATTCAAGTGAAAATACAGTTGGTATTTTATAACATAACTGAAAATTAGAACTTTTCTGTACCATCTTTAGCGTGAATATTTGTTGGCCCGTTCTGTTGGAAAAGAAACTTGAGAGGATAAATATCGTCGAATTCTACTCTTGAAACACATCCTAGGAAACCTTCTTTCATACTTTCATTTTTACCGATGTACATGAATTCTATATTATTAAACTGAGCATCGGCCGATGCCTTGATATTAAAATGGTATTCAACAGGCTCGTAATTATCCACCTGAAAACAAATGAACCGACTAAAATCTTCATACGACGTAAACTAATATGAAGTCACTTATTGTTGCACAAACCTCCATCACTAAAGTCGCTCCTGAATTTTTACGTCTGATGCGTACATCGTGATACTGACCCAAGCCAAAATGTTTATTTGGGAATATTAATTCTTGTCTTTCAAAACCGAAGTCGAACACGACACGCAAATGACCTATTGAAAAAAAAAAAAAAAAAAAAACTTGGAATATTTGAACAAATTGCTTGCAGCTTTTTTTTTTGTTTATCTTACCGCTGTTTGATACCATCAAGGTCATATATTCACCACTCTTATTCGAAAATAAGCCCAATAAAAATCCTTGCGGATGAGTGGTAGTAAATCCAACACGTATATTTTCGGCAATTGTTGACCTCCAACTTCCCGCGAAATCGTATCTAATCATCGAATCTTCGCGCAATGTCACTCCAATTTCTGCGAAATAAAATATTTTTTCATTTACAACCATTCATACATTACGCGCAACCCAATTCAGAAAACAGTTAAACCTACCGTCGGCGCAAATCGGCCCTTTGAACGAAGTCCAACGACAATCACAATGATAATCTTCGTAACCGTCGATGCAAGTACCATTGTTTAAGCACGGGTTGCTGTCGCATTTACCTATACATCCGAGCGAGATACCTACGAAAGGATTAATGCATTTAGCACATCTGTAATAATTCTGGTTTCGAAAGTAAAGCGATTATTTACCATAATGTGCTCTCTTAGCGTAATAAACCAAGTCGACTAGACGCCCATTCAACATGAATGCTCGCATACATCCTGTGAATCCGTTTTTATTGGGAGGTCCAACGCTACCACCTATAACAACACTTGCCGTCAGATTTTCTCCATTTTTCAAGTAATAATTTCATTTCAAATATAAAATTGTGATGAATTATGATAGATACCAATGGATAAGTAACTTGTTAAATATAACGCCAACACGGGTCCAGGGGCTTCTCTAATTTCTTTCCTTTCGTTACCGTCAATCACTACACGAGCTCCTTTTCTGTGATAAAGAATTGTGAAAATGGAATAAATTATTATAACCTAAGTTTCGTTTCAAGATAATTATGTAATCACAAATGGGTACCTATTTCGTTCAATGTATACGGAATGCCAATTATTATCAGATAAACTAGAGCTAGATTTTCCTTGAACATGTATCGGCTTATTTCCGGCTTGATACATGAATAAAATAGAATTACCACCTATAAAAAAAAGTTACCGAACTGAAAATAACTTCCACTTCATATTTTAGAAATGACAATTATTTTTCTTTTTTGTTTAAAATATTACCTCTTAACTCGATAAGAATTTCATCTTCTGGTCCTTGGAATTCACTAAAATACCGCTTTCTTTCGTGGTTTTAAATTCAAAATAAATATCGCCATCATAACCAAAATCAAAAGTAGGTAAATCTAAAGTAGCGTCAGTTTTTCTGAACGTAATAACGTTGTTAAATAAATCTATACATTGGTGAAAAAAATCAAATAATACAGCCAGTTGATTAATATTTCGAAAAAATAAAAATAAAATATTAAGTTACCGTCTCCTTCGCACATCAAGGCTCCCAACGTGTATTTTCCTTTTTTATCGTCCAGTGGCGTACCAGTGTCACCAAAATGTAATCTTTTCACCGGTAAGTACTCTTTTCCTTTGAGATCACCGCCGTCAGCGGTCCAAGTACCATGATCTGTTCAAAAAATATTCATTAACACGTTTTGCTTCATCTCTATTAAAATTCTACGATTCAAAACAATTTTTAACTCACCAGCATCGCAATTACACCATTTCGTAGGATCATCGCACTGACCTAAAATACCACATTCGCATTTCCTCGATCCAGGCATAGCACCACCCCAGAAATCCATTTTTTGATTATATCTCGATACCCACCATGAATATGGACTGAACGTATTATCCGAAGCTGTAAAAGATTATCGCACAGAACGTTATTACCAAATCGCGTTCAAATATCACCCATTAATTCATTAATTATATTTCTTTTCATTTAGAAAAGTGACTCACAAGGCGAATTGAATAATTTAGAATTCAAACAATCGTAACGTATATTTTGCCAACAATTCGAGGACCGGTTAATTAACGATTCTATTTGATCAACGTTCGCCTCGTAGATGATATCCTGTTTGAAACTTCCTTCTTCTTGAATCCGTCGACAAATGTCGGTTCTTCGTTTCTATGGTGCACCTCAGTTACCACGCTACCATCCGCTATCACATTCCAACGATTTAGTTTATATTATTTTGTTTTTGAGAATATATATATATGAATATACGTATTCAATATGTTGTGGTGCCCTTGTATATTTTGAACTATGAGGCGCCCAGCCATATGCCGGGCACCACAAAGAAAGTGTCTTCTGACCACAAGGTATGTATACCATATAAACTCCAGCATTTATGAGGGGTTTAATTTTTAATATATAATAAATATAGTCATTGCGGTGCCCACCCCTAAAAGTTCAGCCGAGGACCCAGAGAGGTGAAACGATCATTTTTTGATAGTTTTTAGCTTAAAAACCTTGTGGCACCCGATTTGGGCACCACAATAACTTCGTATATGCTTAAAACGGGCACCACTATGACTAAAATTATATCTACATGTATGTATGCATATATATATATTTTTTGTATTAATCATACAGTCAACACTCACAATGAAATTGACAAGTCACTGGAAATGGTTCTAGAGGTCCGCTACCGTCGATATCTACTTTAATGTCTACTCGTTGCTCAACGTTGTTGACTAATTTGTATGCTTCGCAACTCAACGGACTCAACGCTGGATGCGATAAACAAGTTCCAATTACTCAATTGAAAATTCAAATAGAAAGAATAAAACAGTGACTCACGAGTGTGACACATGGCGCCCCCGTATCCGGTATTGGAACAATCACAAAAAAAGTCATCGGAACTTTGACGACATAGTCCGTTATGCTTACAAGGATTCGGATTACATTTGTCTATCATTTGGCAAGCGTCGAAAACCACTTGGTTTTTGCAACAATATTCCTAAAGGAACAAATGATCACGTCGCAATTACAATTATTATAATTTTCAATGAAAATTTTTCTATAGTTAAACTAGCCGAGAGTGTGAAACTGTATACGAATATATTTGCTTTGAAGCACTCACTTCTTCGGGTTTCCAATCCGTCGGTACCCTATAATTGCCATTAATTGTGATTAATTTCATACATCCGATGAATCCGCGATTATTATAAACACCACCTACGAGATAAACAGAGTCAATTTTCGAGAACAAAATATCAACGACTGCTCGCTAGTTCGCTACATATCCTCACTATTGGTTGAATACAATAATACGTAGGTATACTTGTGTTTTGTGAGTTGTGTGCTCGTATTCAACCTATAATTAATACTCACATTTTTCGGTACTGAAGTGTACTCAACTACTTACCTCCTATATAATATTCTAATCCGGTTGTAAATTTCAATAAACGATTTGTCACCGCTGGACGTTGATCGATACTCAACACCAAGATATTGGTATTTATCGTCAACATAAGACTGTGCCATTTTCCGTCGTTAAATTTTTCATCGTAATTTTCCAATTTGGTAACTGGATTTTCGCCAGTCAACAACTCTACCAACACCTTCCCTTCTTCGAGATAAACCTACAATAAATGAATGGAAAAAAAAAATTGATTAGAAATGCACCTCAGCTGCTTGCCCATAATGTGAGCACGAGAACGAGTATTTTTAAGACGTCGTGCTCACCTTAACGTAACCATTATTCAAGAATTTATGATAAACCAATAATCCGGATTCTTCGTATGTTCTGAACGAGAAGGAAACGTTCAAATAATCCACACCTTCATAACCTTTCAATTTAGCGTACGACGTATCGGTTAAAAACGTCACAGGAATTACGGACTGTTCCTACGAAATTAAATCTCCTCTATCAATACGATTTCCGCATTTAAACGCAGCCAATGCTTTCTACGTATTTCGATTTGAATACTTACTGGACAAATATGAGAAACATTGACTTGTCTGTAGGTTTGCATACCCCACAGGTCACCTCTAGAGTAGAAATCTTTAATCAGCGTATTCAAATTGGTACCGTTGAAGTACAAATTTTCAATACATCCGGTGAAATTTTGCGATACGATCATACCTTCTTGCTTATTGGGTACGCCACCGATGTAAAACTATATACACACGAATAGGACATTAGCGCGATTAAATACCTTTGGTTGAGAGTCGAATGAAGTTCACTGATGGCGTACACCATGTTTCCAAACCCATACACCAAGCTGACCAGTTACACTAGAGCCCTATAATAAGACAAGTGGTGACACAGGGGCGTAACTAAGGGGGAGGATGGGGGGAGCTTCCCTCCCAGGTGTTTTGAAAAGTTGGAAAATTTATAATTGTTCAACGTTGAAATTGGGAACTTGGAATTCCTTTTGGGAAAATAAGAACTCGAATAAATTCGAACTGATGCCAACTTATATCATGTATAGCACACAACCAGAGACATAGCCCCATTGGCTTTTGTAAAGTTGGTAAATTTGGAGTTTTAGCGTAGCAGTATTATTACAACTATTTTAAAATTTTTGAAGACTAAAAAAAAAAAAAAAAAAAAAGAGGTCAACAGTTGGGAAAATTTCATGATATTAGTTGGAAATTTTTGGTTTTCTCCCCCCCCCCCCCTGAAGAATGTCTTCGCTACGCCCCTGTGGTGACATACGCCATTTTCTATCCTCTCCAAAAATGTAAACATTGGAGTAGATGGAGTTGTATGCAACTTTATAACTCGATTAACTTGATACATTTAAATTTTTTAAATTTTTAAAAATTGTTCTTATGTTATTTTCCTCTGAAAAATTCAAAAATTATCATATAGTTTGTGCAACTCTTGGATTCTACATCTTTAACTATTTTGCATGAGGTTTGCATTGGTTTGCATACAACATAGACTGGATAGAAAATGACGTATGTCACCACTCGTACTGGTTATAGGGCTTTAGTTACACTGCAGCGCGCTATCCGCTAGGTTAGCACTGATTAGCTTCGCTGCCCGCGCTATGATATAAATAAGTGCGTTTCTACATAAGCGGCAACTTGGCAACTAGCAACTGGCAACCAACATAATCAAATTTTTTTGATTTGGTTGCTAGTTGCCAGTCAAGTTGCCATGTTGAATGTTGTTATCACTTCTTACAAAAGGCGGGAATCGTGAATCTAAAACGTACTCGAAGCAGTTCCTTGAAGTCAACACTAACTTTAACTATCCTTTAATCAGGAAAATTTCCCAAACGGAAGGGAAATTTGGGGAAATTTTGTATAGAATATTTTTTTAACCCGTTCCACAGTACGTATACGTATTTACATATATATTGCGGTTTTTTGACTTTCCTGAAAAAAGTTGATTTTGGAATCAAGCTCCTCATATTATGATAACTGATAAGATACTCGTAATTCATCGAGTGACTTTTTAACCCTAGAATGCTTCCCTGGGGTGCAACTGCACCCCAGTAGTCATATTAGCAAAGCGGTGCTGCGCTAATGATAACACTGATTTTCTAACATCGATTACTTATTTAGTAACTTCACTACCATTTTTTCCTTTTTTATGGGCTAATTAAGAATTGAAAATGAATTTACCAATTTTTTTTTTTTTTTTTTTTTTTAATAATCAAAACGTCATCGAATTAAAATTTTTATTATGTATACTTTTTTTTATCGATGTTCGCAACATGAACGGATTTAATTTCCTTCATACTCAACTTCTGCCAAAACATTTAAAAACATCAGCATAATTATATTGAAGGGAAAAACTATTCCTCAAACCGAGAACTTATTTTATGTTTTTTCTAACAAAATTTTGAACATTAAAATACTAAAGTATTCATGAATTGCTTGCATTATTGTAATTCAAAGAATTTATCAACGAATTTAAAACATCATGCAGTAGAATGTAGGAATAGTCATGTATGTTATGTTAAAGGAGGTGCGTTCTAATCTATTTAACAATTTTAAAATATAGTATTTGATGCGCTTTTTCAAAAGTTATTCTTCGTGGAAATTGAAAAAAAAAAAACAGATTTTTTCCACATACATTTCTATACTTAATTTAAATTATTTTCCTCTTTTACCTCTCCTGCTCTACATGTACAATTTTTTAACCAATAATATCACATGATATGTTCTACATGCTGACGCAATTCCCATATTCGAGATATTTATTTTCAGTTTTTATTTTCTCAAACAGTATGCCTCACCCCCTTCAATAATTTGAATAGGCAAACGTCATTATTATGACTTCGTTACAGTGGACTATTCACCACACAAAAAGAACAAGACGTTTCGCAAAAGATTCTGTTTTGAAGAGTTCTTAAGCTATTTCAATAAATTGGGGATGGGAAGCAGTTAGCTAATATTTTTTTGGGGAAGCATTCTAGGGTTGATGTAAATAGCAACAAAAATGAAACAACTTCTTGACTACATAATAATGACGAAAAAAAAAGATGTAATTCCAAATTACCAAATAATGACTTCCTAGATTCGTTAAGTAACAATAAAAAAACATTGGTAAAGCAACAAATTTCGTACTTTTTCGTATTTCGTACCACTTCACCCAAATTCGTACCTTATCGTACTACAGACACCCACCCTAGTAGCAATAACACTAGAAGGAATTGCTGTGATTCCGTACCAAAAGGAGAACGAATGCTGTGCATGAAGGTCAATTTCACCTCTTTTTATATTTTTTCATTCCAAAAAAGTAAACCTTACGTATAAAGCAAACATAAAACGCAAGCCTCATTCGTTGTCTCAATTAAGTTGACATGGGTACTTAATTTCAATAATAAATTGGATTGTTTTGGTACCATGTGTACTTGATTAATTTGAATACTTCGATTTTTTTTATTTCGTTTGAAGTGCATATTCCTTTATTCTTGCAACTTGCATAATGTTTGGCGCTTCACAAGCTGATAACGAAATAATACGTGATATCATGAAGCTAGCGAAGCGAATAGCACGCTGTAGTGTAGCTGTACAGTTGGATGTATGGTACAATGTACCTTTACCTACTACCTACTACCCACTAACCAGTGCCTAGTACGCAAAATACTCACGGCATTATTCAAATTTAAAACTGCAAATTCATCCTTGATTGTACCCCTAACAGAAACTCTATCCACCGAGAACATGATTTCTCGGTAATTACGCGAGAATACCACATCGTGCCAAATATTATCGTCCAATAAACTACCCACAGATAAACTGGTCATCAAGCCGGAACCTGAAAAGCATTCGCATTAGTAAATTAAATTGTTTTCTACACGTATCTCCGTAGGTAGCCACACGCTGTGATAGTTGATATTTACCTAAATCAATATTCAAAACCATTCGGTTATCGCGTAATTGCAACGCTACATAATCTCTTTGGGTGCCACGACTGTACAGTATGATACCATTGGCGGCGTTCGTTTTATGCGAAATCCTATCGTATCTCTGGTCGATATAACAGGGTATTCCTTCAAATTCCATTCTATCAAAGATGCTCCGTTAAAGTAAAAATGATCGGCCACTGTGAAAGTATTGTTTCATTTTTAAAATTTCAACTTGGAAAATAATTACAGCAATCGATGGAATCGACGAATGCTCACCGTAAGCGCAACCGTATAATTCAACTCTCATCGATATGCTGGTCTTCCATCGTATGGGATTTATTCTAATCCACTGAGCGATAATGGGTACCTCAAAAGAATTTCTATGAACCGTATTACCGTCTTTGTTGCCTTTAAATACCTGCAATTATAAAAAATGAACGAACAAAAATTAAATAAGATCGTCGTTAGCGTCAACGCTCGACCGCAATATTAATCGTGTAAATCAAGCAAAACATGCTAAGCTTTGAAATTTTCGTATAAATGTATCAATAATTGAAACACACCGTCCTCTCACCGTAACCGCATTCCAAAATTTATTCAATAGAAATATCTACACCTAAAATTCATCGGTACCATACCATCGCTTACAAGACCTTCTCTTTTGAAAATCGCCATTTATAATATCAGCGCACAGTACATCACAAAGCGACGCGAAAGAATCCTTTTCGTTACCTCGATTTCGCCGGTAGAGTCGATATAATTGGTCCACGACTCCCCGTCATCCGAATACTGAATAAAATATTCGGTCACACAATCTTGAGCGTTCGGTTTGCCTTGAGTGGCGATACTCCTTACTTCTATTTTGGAATCGATGAAATGTAAGAACAGAGAATTACCAAGCGTGCTACTGGAAGGAGTCCATACTTTAGGACCTGTAAGAAAATTGTTAGTAGCCTACGTGCTTATTCATTACCCTTCAGTATTACCGACGGGTGACGACAGACTACAGGGTTTTGAAGTACTCTCCAATTCTCCATACTCGTTCCCAAACTTGATAAACGAGTTTCAAATGAATTTGTTTTTCTGGCAACCGAATACGTTTGACACAATTGATCGAACCTATTAGTCCCCGATTTTGTATTATTATAGAAAAGTACTGCTTCAGGTTTTTTTGTTTCAAGGCCAATTTTTGTATTGCGATGTAAAGCCTTGTTAATGGAATGTAAAAGGACATTTATGCATTTTTTGGGAGCATAAGAAACCGAAGTTTTAAAATTATCAAACGAAAAAATTGAGGTCATTTTTTTTTTTTCAAAAACTTTTTAGGAATTTCCCCTTTTTTCACTACGTAGTTCCCATCATCGCGAGACTACGGGTTTCTAACATTTTATCGAACAGGGGTACAGAAGGAAAAAAATTATCGGTCTTTACCGTATGGTAGGAGTTGTAAATTGATGATTCCACGCTCACCTGAGCGCTGCTGTGTCGCATTTTAAATCGAGATGAATCGAATGTACATGGCTTATGGAAATATAATGAGTTTTTTCAATTTTTAACAAAAATAAGAGGGTTTACGTAAGATTACAGATATTAAAATTTCGCGTCGATTGATGTAAGTTTCATTCGAATTCACGCAATAATGACGCTTCTGTGAACACTTCTTTTAATCCATGTTTGGTATGATACGAACTTTGCACAAAAAAATTCTCTCAAGTAAATGCGATTGCACCAATTTTTAATTTCATTTCTTAATAGAGAATTTTATCCTCTTACCAACAGTATGTTGCTGGAATTTGTAGTGTAATATTCACGCTGCAATTTTTATTTAAAACTTGGAAACTAGCTTCTCGACTTTGAAACAACTGATTATTGTTTAATTGTTTATACAGACTCAAGCATGAAATTTACGATGCTACTATTTCTGTAAAATTCACATTTGAAGTTGAAATCGCGTTGATGATATGATAAGTTGTCTTAAGATGTGAAATCCAAAGGCTTCTTGAAATTTTTCACGAAGCTACTTTGATCGTTTGAATGAAAATTGTTAACAATAGAACACTAAACAGTAAACAATAATCAGTTGTCTCAAAATTGAGAAAAGAATTTTCAACTTTTGAAGCTACAAAATCTGTCGATATCCTGTTGGAAAAAGAGGATGAAATTTTCTATTAAGAAATGAAATTAAAAATTGGGCTAATCGTACTTATTTGAGAGAATTTTTCGTGCAAAGTTCGTATCATGCCAAACGAAAGATTAAAAAAAAAGTGTTCACAGAAGCGTCATTAATGCTTGAATTCGGCTTAAACTTACATCAATCAACGCGAAATTTTAATTTCTTTAATTCGTGTTTTTACACAATTTTACATAAACACTCTCATTTTTGTTAAAAATAAAAAAAAAACTCATTTTCCTTCCATAAGCCATGTACATTTGATCACCTCAATTTGCAACTCGAAGGAAATCCGCTAGAGTTCAGCCACTCCGCGTGGAATCGTCAATTGGTTTACAGAGGCCGATAACAGTTTTACTTGTGAAATTTTCGGGGTCCCCGCCCATTCTTTTTTTTTTTTTGGCTGGACCGAGGTACAGCATTGCATTTACCATATAAAAAGTTCAGGAATCATTCATTCATCATGAAAATCTTCATTCCATATTTCGAGGGCTTCCCCTTCATATAAACTCTGAAACTGCAGTTGCCGCAAAAGCTACCATCTTCAGACGGCGAATAGAAACTCTGCACATTCCTAATGAAAATACCCCAAACTTCTCTTATTGCAGCGAGCTTGTCTGTTTTCTTGCGGGCTTCCCTACTTCATATATCATCAAATCTCAAAGATGCAGCTTAAAAATAAAAATCGTTGTTAAGCTATCGTACTTCTCAATATCCAAGCTTCATACATAATTGACCACAATTTTTTGGCGGATAATTTCGATGCTATTAGATTCCCAGCTGTGTACAACAATCCGATAAAATGCTTCTATAGTTCTTCTATTGTGGTGGTTTTATGATACGACTGCTTCGATGGTATGATGGTATACATGGTAACCTTTTCTCGATGTACTTCTTGTTGGTGAATTTTAAAATAATGTCCAACATCTTTTCATTGATAAGGAGATTCCATGCTCCTAGAAGCGAGTTCACCACTTTTGCGATGGGTGGTTAATTTGCTCGGATCTTTTTTAATAAAAATTATTCAGGAGTACCTGGTCAATGATTTCATGGGAGGATTTTGTAAAATTTTAGTTTAGTTGTGGTTTTTATGGAATTGACTGAAGTAACATGATAAAAATTATGAGAAAGTTGAACAGATGTTGAGATGAAATGAGAATTTTGCAAAATCCTTGCATTAAATCATTGACCAGGCACCCCAAATTTTTCAAAAAGATCCTCAAGGGTTGCATAGTTTTTTCTGGAAACGCGGCATAAAGCAAAAATCGTATTTTTCCCACAATTTTGATGTTTTAATTTTTTGTTTTCCAAAACATCTATTAATATTTTTCGCAGAATGACATCATAAAAATTCAATATGATTTTTTATTTTATTTTTTGAAAACTGCATGTATTTTTTTTTTTTTTTTTTTTTTTTCAAAAATCAAGACTTCAAATTTTTTTGCAATAAAAATTAAAATGAATCTAGTTTCCCAATTTAAAAAAAAATGCGTAATATAACTAGAAGATACTAACGTATCTTAAAAGCGGACTTTACTAATTATCCTATTTGAAAGAAAGTTAGTTCAATAATTAATTTTTTTACTAGAATAAATAAATTTTATAAAATTTTAAAGTTTCAAAAACTAAACAGCTTCAGAGTACCACTACTTCCATCCTTCTGCCAACTTTCAACTCGATCCGTCAACTTTTACTCAAGTTATCGCGCGAGAACCACAAAACCTGGACACACGCCTACTACCCCAACCCTCCCTCCGAATTTGATTTCGATACGATCACTTTTACTCGAGTTATCGCGCGAGAACGCGAAGAAAAAAATTTATATATAAAGAAAGAAAAACACTAAGAAACTGAGTGAACGCAATAGCGGATTTACTTTAAAAGTAAAGTCCGCTAAAAAAGTCTTAAAAATGTTCGCCTGTGTAGTGTATGCATTCAACCAAAAAATTTTATATCCTACCCCAATTTCAAAGTTTTGAAAATTCGTAACTCTCACCCAAATGGCAAATGCAAAGCTGAAATTTCGGTGACGCGGTAATGGGGTGATACTTTCCAACAAAATTTGTGCTACTGAAATCTAAACGTCGAAACACCGATGTTTCTCTTGTGAGATTTGAATATCTTCAACATTTTTTAGATCAGTTGGCTGCGTAGTCAACTCATCAATCATTACTATATCACTTATTCGATGATATTTCATGTTCATTTGAAAGTCTATTTACGAGAAATTAATACCCACGAGTACAACAACACCCTTGCATCGAATGAAACATGACAACACATAATTGTATGTACATGAATCATTTTAGCTCTTTTACAATTACGTATTACGATTTACGTTATTAAATTAATAGAAACTTAAATTGATAAGCAGAGAATGGAACAATTCTATCAAGCCAATGTAAACGACACATCATGCAAGCCCGAAATAAGAAAAGAGTTTACAAAACATATGAAACTATGCAAAGCATTACATACGCAGTCACCAAGCACAAATAGAAAGCTTAATGCATATACAGCAGGCTATGCTTAATTCATTCAATAACAGGTAAGTAGCTAGGTACCCATTTCTTAATAGTAGATATTACCTATTAACATTCAAACGATATACAGCATACATTATACATATACTGCACAATAATTCAGAGTTGTAGGTATATCGAGCGTTTGTGAAAATCAAAAATCACAATTTTTCGTATCAGCCCAAAAATCATCGTCGAATATCAAGATTCAATTTATTTTTAGATGGGTCCCGCTTTTCGCATACGCTACGTTATACCGGGTGACTACTTGATTAGAGCACCCCAAGCGCAAATCTTTCGCTCACAGAAATAAACTATATATTAGAATGATATTATTTGCAAGAATGAAATAATGACATAAAAAAATTATTTAGCGTTTAAAAGCGTCTATCAATGGAATGCAAAATTTCAAATTATAAGGTACAGAGGCCAAATTACGCCATGTATTCTACTCACGCCGGCATTAAAATCTTGAAAACTATTAGCATTATCGACCTATGAAAAATTATAGTGACACTGCTTACAATTATAACGTCTGTGACTTCAGTTTCGCTTCACTAGTGTTTATAACATTGTCAAAAATTTTTTTTATAATACGAGCGCCAAAGTTTGAACTTTTGTGGACTGCTTTTAGTAAGAACTTTACTTTTAGCTCAATATCTACCTTGAAAAATTTTTTAATTTTTATAAAAAATACCAGTTTATACTGCTTCCATCGCTTGTCAAAATTTTCAAGTTGTGTTCTTAATTACGCCACTTCATCCAATTGACCACTAACAGGTCCCTCCGTTACTCAAAGAAATCCTTTTCGGTACTCTTATTCGTGCGAAGATGACGTACAAATTAACATGAGAGTATGCGTAATATGAGGTACGTATGTACGTGAAGAATGCGTCGGGTTGATGGAACGAGATATTGAAGTCTTTATATCTAATTTTTTGTTATTGGCGTTATTACCTACTCAAAAGATTGATTTAGACGGTAAGTTGGTGAGAACTTATCTCACTTACATAGCATTCCCTGAACTGTTACAATTCTCCGTTGTTTTGGCGTTCATTGGGCTTGTACCTTACCTTTATTGTAAAAATACATAACTATGGGTATATTCATTCATCTTTCAGCTAATTTTGTCGCTTGAGTGCTGGAATGAAACAGTAACCCGGTATGCTAACGCTAAGAAGTTGAAGTGCGATAAAGTTTTGGTCAATTTGCACTTTTTCAAAAAACTTAAAAAACGTTTTTATTGCTAGAATCTCGATTTTTTGACAATTATTGGTGGATTTATGAGCCTGTACTAGTATATTTCACAACAAGGGAGGTAAAAGTGATTCTCGACGAGTGTGAGGTTTGTCACACGAGTCTAGAATCAATTTTTCTCCCGCGTAGTGAACGAAATTTTTTCTAAATGCGGCAGGTAAGCGCTCGTTTACGACCCGATCAATTAGCGAGCGGGAGGTAAGTAGCGCTTTCCTCCCGCAAGTATGAAAATGACATTTTTTCCAATTTTACTTGCGAAAGAAAATAAAAATGTCAATTCAAAATGTATTTACGCTTTTCGAATCAAAATTAGAAGTACGCCATTTCAAAGAGCATAAAATTATGCGTCAGAAACAACAAGCTCTAACATATTTTAATGTTAAGGGATAAAGGAAGGAGTTGGAATCAGATATTTTTCAAGTAAATACCACAAAAATTCCAATTTAAATTTCTTGTATCGGAACGACAATTATGACATTGAATAAAGCATAAAATTGTGAATTGAAAATAACGAGCCCCAATCGATTTTAATAATTTGCGCCAGAGTTAGAGATTTTCAAAATTTAAACCGTTTGCATTTTATGTGTTTAAAAAAAAAAAAAAAAAAAAATATCAATAAAATTCTACTTTAAATTTTTTTCATCAGTTTGGTAACTATGGCATTGAAAAGAGCTTAAAATTATACATAATCCAGAAGAGAGCTAGAAATTTTTGACGTTTGGAAAGCTCAAATTTTTTTACATTATTAATACATGTCAACTATTTTTCCTAAATTTTGAAAATGTCTAGCTTTTTTATGATTAACTAAAACTGAAAAAAATAGAGCTCACATTCTTATAAATTCATCAATAATTTCAAGATACGTACATTTTGAGATTCTGATTTCAGTTCTTCAGAGGCCACAATACAAACTGACTTAAACTCTCTCTCACCTTTTCACCTCAAAAACTACATTTCCGGTGGTTGGACCGTGGAATACTAGATTTTTCAGTATCTCTCTTACATATCATATAGAAAACTTTTCAAAAACAAGACTTCCCTGAAGTTTGTTCAGTAGTGTAATACACGAAAAATGTTCCAACTGATATCAACCAAATGCTGGCAAAAAATAATTTTACTATAAAGTGATCTCTTTTCGCATTCCTTGAATGAAAATATTTCCGGCAAATACAGTATTTTCATTGAAAAAGAAAACGGTTTTATTCTGAATATTCTACTGAATGACCAATTCTTTTCAACTCTTTTCAATTCCGTGTAAAAGATCAATACCCGAATGGTTGGTAATGGTTTTCTACACAAAACTAGAGGAAAACTTATACGAGCTATGAAATGTCCCATTTAAGCTGACTCTATAATATACGTTCATCTATGGTAGTACTCATACTAGTTGATATGTTCGTTATTGGTAGTTAACAAACTTGGATAAATTAAGCAAATTTCTCTTCTCTACACCGCTTCGCGCAGTAATTCGCATTTCAAATTTACACCTTTGCTTGAGAAAGTTAGGGGAGACTCGGGCAAATAGAACCACCTTTTCAGCTGAGTTTTTAACATAATAACGATAGTTACAACAGCCTACCTGATTTGAGAAGGAATGGTCGGGGAGAAATGTCCAACTTTTTGGTGTATATAATTACACATACATACTTTTTCTTCGCGCGTAGCGCTGGTGTGTATTCATAAAATTCGCTCAAAACTTGGGGAGAGACTCTTCTTGAAAATGCGCAGATGTACTTTTTTTTGTTTCTTCGATGAATTTCAAAATGGCGGATCACTCAAATTTTGAGGAGGGCTGTCAAATTTTTCGTTTTCGATCTCATATGAAATAGTGAGTCACGGACACCAACATATACAAATTTTCACTTTCCAAGAGTATTTGAAGGGAGTTAGAGCAAAAAACAGCTTTTTGAGGGTGTTTTGAGTCATGAAATTTCTTGAATCTCCTCACCAAATCAACTTAGAAAGATTAAAATTTGTGTGTGGGGTTAGTTGGTGACTAGAATATAACCCCTTAAATTTGGATCTAATTGGATCTAAAATGGCGGATTATCAAAATTTGAGTAGAGCTTGAGGAACCTCAAGTTGGTAAAAATGAAATTAATACGAACTCATATGATTATTTGGGATAAGAAGTATACTGTATCTCCAACTCACCTCCGTGCATGATGTTAGCATAA
Source organism: Phenacoccus solenopsis (assembly GCA_009761765.1). Classification (NCBI taxonomy): domain Eukaryota; kingdom Metazoa; phylum Arthropoda; class Insecta; order Hemiptera; family Pseudococcidae; genus Phenacoccus; species Phenacoccus solenopsis. The sequence continues at coordinate 952,283 of CM019756.1, forward strand.
GTAAAGATACTTCGTTTAGGTTTTTTCATAGATAGCACTCAACATGTTCCATGTGGATAACTTTCGTTTGTAAAACTTGATTTTATTATTATACGTTCAACTACCATACAGTCCACTGCGTATTTTATATCTTTCAAAAATACGATACAAGTAAATCATTTCGTTTTGATATTTCGGGATTTTCGATTTTGAGTAGTACAAAATCTGTTTGTCAAAAAAAAAAAAAAAAAAAAAAATGTACTACCTACAATATATTTTATGATTGCAAAATGTTACGAACTTAAACCTATACCAAATGCAAATATAACAAACTTCCCAAGAATGAAATATAACATAGCCATAAGTTTGATGATTTTCATGCCCGAGTCTTCCCTACATAATTTTTCCATTATTTAAAAAATAACACTCGCACAATGTATTTTTTTTTTCTTAAAAGTCATGATTCAGATGTGCATAGAACTAGAGGACAGCACTTTCCTTATCATAACATCATGGTCAATTATTCGGAAATAATGTATAAACCCACTTCTAAACTTTTTATATGGCCAACTATTTCAACTTCAAACAGAGTTATAGCGATGATCGTAATCGATTCACTGGCAAACGTACACCGTTGAATGAAATACGTAAACATAAATCTTACTTTAATATTTCCAGATGATGTTTTGTAATCAGCGTAATCGTATCCGTTCGATCCATAACTAAGAGTGTATTCTAAAACACAGTCGTCGTGGAAAGGTCTTCCTTGAGTGTCGATTTTCGTCACCTTCATCATCTGACCTAGATCGAATATCAGGTACTGACTGCTGTCCGAATGCGAAGCAGTCCATGATTGTTCGCCTTTTATCATGCAAAACGCAAAAAGCACAATACTACTCAATACTACGTCTTAATAGCAGGCAAAACGAAAAAGTAAACTTAAAATTTTAAAAGCAGATCGTTAAAAATAGATATAAATTTCAACACAAACGTTTATATTCTTCATCAGAATAAGCTAAATATTTTTATTTATGGTATTACAATTTGATGACTATCAAGTAGATAGTAATCATTTACTAAGGATTGGAGGAAAACCTTTTACAATTTAAATGGAAAAGTCAAAATAAGAAGTTACAAAAAAAAAAGTCAAATTAGGTACCTTAATATCGAGTACATATACCTATTGAAAAGAATTTCATATCATTTTTCGCAACAAGATGAAAAAAATTATGAATTCAAAAAAATTAAATTTCTGAATATTTAGAAATCTATCCAAAATCCAACCGTCAATATACATAATTTATTATAAATAAATTTAACTCGCAATCACAGTATGCTCGAACAGAACCAGAAAAACAATTACCTCCGATATTTGTTTATTTGACAGTATTTTTTCTTTTTAAGCTGAGTTTTCAACTTAAAAACGATAGCTATTATAGGCTACCTGCTATGGGAGGGTGGGGAGTGTCGGAGGAAGAGCGAGATTTTCAAATCCTTGCGGTTCAAACCATTTGTAATCATCTGGCAAACATCCAACTTTTTGGAATTAGATACCTAATTACCTACAATATATTCTACATTAGGTACTCTTCGAATTCAAACCAACATTTCTTATTCAATTTGAAAGAAACAGGAGAAGATATATTCGACGAGTTGCGAGTGACAGGCACTTCTGAAAATGATCAAACAACGATACTTTACTAGTCCTACGTATCTCGATTTCTGTACTTGGGGATTCGTGAAATAAATTGAGTCCAGTTTTTATCCTTCGAGATTTCAATATTTATAATTACTGATGGGCAGCGTTGCCCACCCTCACGATAATTCGTTCAAAAAGAAAATTCCTCATGACTCTCTCATGATTTTTTCAATCTCGTGATTTCTTCGGAAAGCTCATCATTTTATTCAATTTATCCCCAACATTATACGAAAAATAATGTAAAAAAATATTTCTTCTCATCATATTTCCTTGCAAATTAAGGTGGTAATTCATTTCTTGAATTTTTTGCTAATTCGGCGAGTGTTCTTCTTTTTTCTTTTACTTGTTCAATTGTTTTACCTTTCGGCTTTTACTTGTCATGCAGCTGATGTGTAATTCCAGATATGCGTGATCTCTTGGTTTCTTTGTTTTTTTTTTCTACCTTTCTTAACAATAAAAATTTGAGTTTTTCAAAATACTTACAGAATTTATGGAATAATTTGTTTTTTCAAAGGAATTTTATGAATTAAGAGAATTCGGACTCATCATTTCCCATGATTTGTCGACCCAAAATCTCGTGATTTTTACTTAATGCCGATAGACAACATTGCTGATGCTTCATATTAAATCATTTTGAAGCAGAATGGGTTTGGAACTTAAGCAAGATAATACGGGGTTCGAGCTCCACAATTTTCGTAGTAACCTTTTTCCTTCTTCATTCCACCATCCTTCAAAATACTCGTATTAGCATCATTTTTATTCGTTTGTCTCTCTCCTTCTCTTTCTTTTTGAAAATGTTGAAATTTAATCGCACAAAATGCGTAAAATTTTTCTCCTTTCTGGATCCATTATTTTTCATTTTTATATTCATATTTATGTATTGTGAAAGTAATTTTTTTCCAAAAAAATTGACATGATAACCAAGAAGCATAGAAGAAATTAGCTGCGGTCATTTCTTTTCAAAATTTTGAAATCCATCTCATAAAATCTCCAAAATATATTTTTTTTAAACATATGAAATTATATCTTTTGGGTATAAAAGTTTTCAACTAATAAAAAACATTATCATCTTATAGCTTTCAAAAAAAAAAAGTATTGAAATTTTCAAAATTAAATTTCAACGGGGTAGAGAAAAATATCAGTTTAGGCAATTGTAATTTTTGACCATTTAGTATTTCGTTTATTTTTCATTTTTTACTGGCCACGTTCGTTTTTCGAGAAATCGCATTATTTAATATCTCTCCTCATAAATCGATTCTTCAATTTTCATCACTGCGCACGACGTTCAAGAGTACGAGTAAGTACACACATGCATCGCACATTTTGTACCATAGCACAAGCGTCACGTCGCAAGACACGCAATAAGAGCACCGAACTGCTAGCTCACTCATGTTCATATCGTGTGTTTCCCGTATATTGTATCATATGGTTACCATAAGTAAATAGTTGAACGCACACGCATAACTTCAACATGCGAGATTATCAAGATCAATAAATAATCGAGACGCTTCGGCAAAAAAATAAATAAAAATAAACTTTCACACGCCTAGCACCAAATGGCACTGAATTCGACGTCTGGATGAAAAATGATTACTGATAACTCGGGCTAAGCCATTATATTTACGAACGGGGCCGATAGTAGAAGGTATATCCATAAATTTTACGATTTTCGTGACTGAAAAAAAAAATAAAATAATAAAAATATAGGCAACTATGCGCATAGAGCTCATACTCGTACGTACGCATAATCACGTCGAATCGACGACCGCGAAGATTTCGTACTTTTTCAAGATACATACGACTACCATGAAAAATGTCAATACTTGTACGTTGTAACAGTTTCAATTCACGTTGTGCAAGAATTATCGCCAAATATTGAAAGCTTTATTACAATAAACATATTATACGTACGCACCTAACAAGCGTAAAAATATCAAAATTGAAACCCTGAATAACAGTACAAAAGTTCAAAACTAAGTATTAATTAGTTGGGAGACTTTGTTTTTTGAAAAAATTATCGCAATACTCGTCATCGGGTGAAGTTAATGATTCAGCTTCTTTAATTAATTCTTCAAAACTTAAAGCCTGAAATCGATCCACAGTAGGGTCCATTTTCGGCGACAGTGCGACCGCAGCGAAAGTATCTTGTTCGATCAACGTTTCGTGAAAACTCCAGTTCGTTAATAACTCCCCAGCGAATGTTAATTCGGTACTGGTAACGAATTCATTTTGCAGTACATGTTTATCTTTAATATTGAAACTAACATCTGCCAAATTTAAAGACAATCCCGTACCGATCGCTTTGACGTAGCTTTCTTTCAAGCACCAGATACGATAAAACATACGACAAATATTATTTTCGGATTTTTCGCAAGTGACAAGATTGTATTCTTCATCAGAAAATTGTTTCTTCATTAGACGTAAAAAATCGGACAATCTTTCGCCTCTCTTATAGTCTACGGTCATGACATCACAACCGACAGAAATATCGCCAACTTCGCCGGCCAATATAGCATAACCTCCTTGGTGCGATACATTGAAGTTCAACTTGATACCGCTCTGTTCAAAATACGGTTTACCATTTTTAGAACGCGATACTTTTATGTCTCTCCACTTCATTCCCGAATACAACGTCAAAAATTTACGTATCAGCAGTCTGCCGGCCATCGCATTTTTAGCGTCACGTTTAAAATAAAACCTACCGATACGCTCTTTTTCTTCTGCTTGTAACGAGGTGGAAGCGGTCATCCATTCTTGACGTGTAGGGTACCATTTGTTACAATCAAACATCCACCGAACACTTCCTCGTTTGTTCATTTTACGCGTGAATAATATCACAAGAAGAAATTTTATTAAAATAATCTAATACGGAAAATATTGCGAGTTCGCTTTTCTACGAGTAATTTTTCTCTCTTGAGTATTTATTGAGTTTGATCAACAAAACCTAAAGAGAGAAAAATTATCAATCACCAGGAGAACTCGTACTAAAATCGTTTCTAGTTTACAATAACTACGTTCACTATACGGCAACGCCTAATGGCTAATATCAGCTTCGCATAAGCGTACAAACATTTACACAAATTCAAGCGCATGAATCCGTCATACACAACGATACTTAACGAAAAAGAAATGTCAGTTACCGTCTAATTTCGCAGAAGAAGGTCTTCGATCTGGTAAAGAACTTGTTGCTTTAACTACTGCTTTATCGAAAAGTGGTTCATTACAATCATAGAAATCTGAAATACATGAAACAAATGTTGTAATGAAGTTTCTCGGAGGGACAAAAATAATCAACCCATCATATTCGCGAGGATTAACGAGCTATAATTAGGTACAATCGACAAATTATGGAAAAACAGAGGAAACGAAAACGTTAGAATTTTTAACATTTGATCGTTAACGCCCAACTGGCGTTATCAATGTTTTGCATGTGAAAAAATCGAGTAGCTTTTAATAAATGAAAGAAAGTTGATGAATTCTTACCACAATGTACAATACTGTTATTAAGTAGATGAACAATTAATAACAATAAAAACAGCATTTTTAAATAAAAATCACATTACAATAACATCATTGCAATTTGTAGGTCCACGGATGACTAATGACTAATTGTGTTTTCGAAACGTTTTCTACTGGTAAGTAAATCCCAGGTTAACTTGCCGTTGTTAACATGGGGGAATAGATCGACGGTAGCATAGATGTATAGTACATCTCTCAACGTAACTAGAGCCCTATATCGTGCGCGCAAGTAATTACTTACACACCAGCGCAAAAATGTTCCAAAACTAATTCATGCAATTTTGAAATAAATGTTATAACAGCAAATTGAGGGTTTATTTATATTTTTAAATAATTTAGTAATATAAATAAATTAGAAACGAGGATAAAAGATCATTTTAAAACGTATGATATTATTTTTTAAATATTGAAAAACTGATCTTAATACATTTTTGCGCTGGCGTGTAAGTAATCATTTGCGCGCACGGTATACATGGGTATACCGGGCCGCCATTTTGATTTTTTGAATCTCACGTTATTTTTCATCCTTTACCAACATGACGTTAAAGGAACATTAGTGAACTACCCATAAATAATTATGTAACTAACGTACTTGTACAAACATAAATATTTCTCTCAAGAATTAGAATTTACTTTAATCGGTGCTATTAACCTTATTTTCTTTTGAATTTCTATTCCATCTTCTTGGTGCAATGTTATCCATCTTTACTAAATGAATGAAACGTTAGATGGTTGGAAAAAAGCAAAAAATAAATAAACTATGGAATATATTTTTAAATTTATAAATGAAAGTAGATTATTATTGATATGATATCTTTTCAAATCGCAATGATGATAATATTGAGCTTTTGAGCATCATCATTTCATCAAAAAATCAAAATGGCGGCACAGTATACTCATATATACCGGGTGACTACTTGATTCGAGCACCCAAGCAAAAAAATTAGCTAAAAGGTGAATAAAATATAAATTCAAAACATTTATATGTATTTTTGATAATGAAAGTATAAATTAAAATTGTGTATTTCATTGATAAACACTTTTAAGCGTTAAATAAATATTATTTATGCCATTTATTGTTCTTAATATCATTCAAGTATGTAATTTATTTCTATGAGAGAAAGATTTTTGCGCTTGGGGTGCTCGAATCAAGTAGTCACCCAGTATAGGGCCCTAGATGTGGCGATGTACGAAATGAGCGAATAGAACGCCATCTGCTACTCCGTGCAAGTGTTGGTCACGTTCGCCAACGCAAAAAAAAAGATCGCGAACGCGTTCATTAAAAAGAGTAAAAAGAACGCGAACGCATTCGTGCGTTCACTGAAACAGAATGCAGGCGTAATTTTTGATACATGTTATTGAGTTCCAATTTGTAAAAAAATGGGAAAACGTGTTGTAGATGAACAAACTTTTATAATGATTAATAATAGTCAATACATCATTATGAACAAAAAACAGCGCTGTCATAAGGGCAAGAAAACACTGAAAACAGTGACTTGATCAGGAACGTGAACGCGTTTATTATAGAAGTCGCGATCGCGGGCAACACTGCTCCGTGCTACTCGGAGTTACGAAAAGAACAAACTTAGTGTGTGACGGGCCTAAGAATGTTCAGGCATTGTCAATGGTCATTTTTTCTAATAATTCGTCAACAATTCCCTTTCTGAAGTAATCTTTTCCTCTTCATTGTTTGTAGATACTTCGATTGATACAAAAATTATAATAGGCTGGCTTAGTAATTTCAACGCAAAAAGTAGGTGTGAATAAGTATTAAGGAAATATTCTAATGCGTTAAAGATATGTTGTTGCGTTCGTATTAATTTCATATTGTTTCGTTTTAACCTAGATCTGTTCTTACCACATACACAAAAATTTAGTTTATAATGGGAACCCGTGATGACGAATATGATTATCTATTTAAAGGTAGGTTCTTACTTCGTTATACTATCGGCACACCATTATAAGTAGAGAAAACAGTAATGGTTTACATTTAGGCCCCAAAGAAAATTCTAATTACCAAGTGTTTCTTATACTTACTTCACTGTCTTGGTTTTGTTGAACAAAAATGGTGTTGAAACCTTGAAGTAATCCATTTATGTAGGGTTCATATGAGTAATTAAATTAATTGAAGAAGTTGGGACAATAAATTCTTCATCCATGAAATAAGCCTATATATTTTCAGAAATGAAACACTTCTAAGATATTGACTTGTATAAAATCTGAAAACATCGTGTACATTGATCAGAATTAATCTACTGTTCTTTGTCATTTAAAAATTCGGCATTGTCTAGCGATGATGTTTGTTCTGTTGCAGTTGTTTTAATTGGTGATTCTGGAGTCGGAAAAAGTAATTTGCTTGCTAGATTTACCAGAAACGAATTTAATTTAGAATCAAAATCCACTATAGGTGTTGAATTCGCCACCAGAAGTATACAGGTGAGTGAAAAGTTCATATCATTATGTCGTCATTCGAGTTCTTTGTGTTTTAATATAGCAAAAATTTAGTAGTGTCGTTAGGGTCATGATTGATGTTCTGGCTCTGTGGTCAAAGGTCGTATTGTTAATTAGTGATTGGAAAATGTGCTTGGCACATGTATACTATATTTATTGAGCGTGGGTTTTTTTCACAGGTTGACAGTAAAACGATTAAAGCTCAAATATGGGATACAGCTGGTCAAGAGCGATACCGAGCTATTACGTCAGCGTGAGTTCATATTTTTGATGAATATATGTTTATTATTTTATTTTCAAATTATATACTTGAGTGATTTTTCAAAAAAAAACAAAAAAAACATCCGAATCCCTTCTAGACTATGGCGTTTTTGTTTTTAATGGATGGGGCTGTCTTGAAATTTACAGATGATTTCATTTGCAGGTATTACCGCGGTGCTGTTGGAGCGCTTCTAGTGTACGATATTGCCAAACATTTGACTTACGAAAACGTTGAAAGATGGCTGCGTGAACTCAGGGATCACGCTGATCAGAATATAGTGATTATGTTAGTTGGAAACAAATCAGATTTGAGGCATTTAAGAGCGGTACCCAGCGAAGAAGCGAAAGCATTCGCCGAGAAAAATGGTCTATCATTTATCGAAACGTCCGCTCTAGACTCTACAAACGTTGAAGCTGCATTTCAAAACATTCTCACAGGTACGTGAGACTACATTAGTTACTCTCGTGATCGTTTACATTTCCAATTGAAAGTAATTTGTCATTCGCGCGTGTAGTGTTGAAATTGATTTTTTGAATCGTTGCATATTTTGATGGAAAACCAAAAACATGCTATCCTTCAAACTTTTTTCCCTGATGTTTTAAATTTTATCAGTAATTAAATGTCTTTGTAAAATCAAACTTTAATACTTTAGGTATAACCAAACGGATGTTTTTTTTTTTTTTTTTTTGTTAATTTGAAATTTTTTTTTCGTCGTAGTTTTTTTTTTTTTAATGTATGTATATTGCATTGAGCAGGAATTTTTATTTTTGTGCACCATCACCATAAATATTATTGCAGTAGAGCTTCATTAAGGAGCTTGTGGTTTCAGCTGTAGTTAGCAAGAGTAGATTATGTTGATACGGTCTTGAAGATGGTGAACAGAACTTATGTTCGTGTGTTCCCGTGATGTTGATAAATAAGTTCTTCAAATTTAATCTTTCTTTTCTTCTCTGTGAGAGATGGATTGCTTTCTGTCACTAAGACAAGAATGCTTGTACATAAAGGTGGAATGAATTTTTTTTTTTTTCGAAAATCGATTTAATTTAGCGCTTAATAGTTGTAAAATAATCCCCGAAAGAATATCCAAAAATTTTTTGCCCTCCAAGGTAATATTTGTACTCTACATAAGTAGGTCAAAATTTGTAAATTTAATGAATTTTCGAAAAATTTGTTTTGGGCAGTTTGAATTTTTTTCTTTTACATGGGAACAATCAGATTTTGATGAAACAAGCATAGTTGGAAAGAGCAATGCAGAAAACCCCAAAATCAATATTTTTAGCTCCAACCAACCATTTCCAGATAAGTTATGAACTGTTGAAGTTATATCGTAATGTATTACAATTTATACAAAGACACGACTTCAAAGATTCGTGACGTAGCTGAAAATGGTTAGTAGGAGCTAAAAATACGGATATGGGAGTTTTTTGAAGTATTCTCTTGAACTCTGCTTGTCCCATCAAAATCTGATTGTTGCAAATGATTGAGTACTTGTAGTTCTCATATAATTTGGTAAATGTGTACAGGTAATATTTTTAAGTCAAATAACTACTATTTTTAAAACCAATGAAAACTGAAAATTCTTTATGAATGTAAAGAGATGAAATTAAACGTATATTTTCGATATAACTGTGTATTGCTGATTATTAGCTTATGAATAGTATTGAATACAATGCAAGAATACACAAAACTAAAGTTTCTTACGTATATTGAAATTCGTTTTAGAGCTCCTGAATATTAGAATAATGGGCAAGTAATTACTTTTCTAAAATTCAGAGAATGAAATGTGGTTCTGAAACACGATAAATTTTCAAATTCTGCTCAACGAATTTTTTTGAAATTTTTTGACAATTCATAAAATTTTCAAAGTGCAAAATATCTCAGTTTGGCAGGCTAAAAGTTTTTGGGCATACTTTTGGGGTCATTTTACTTCTATCAAGCGCTAAACCAAATGAATTTTCGAAACAAACAAAAAAAATCGTTTCACAATAATGTACAACTCATTTGACTGCCTAAAAAAATGAATTGAATTTTGGGAGGGTAATCAGTTCGATAACTAAACATGATATGGGCGTTCTTTACGACAGACGATAATGATCAGCACTAACGGATTTCTGAAACGAAGGACCATTGCAGCTTATCATATTTGCTTTGTTGTTACGTAGTTTCACGAGGATTGGCGTTGAAAAATAAATTTTTTATAATTATGAAAAAGTTCTGTATCAGTAAAGTAAACTTTTGAATTTGATGACATCAACGAAATTCCATCACCATCATAATTACCGTGTCAATATGAACATATTCTGTATTCGCTTAGCTTCGTATTAATTTTTGAAATTTGTTTAGCATGGTAAAAGTGAAATATTACTTTTTTTTTATTTGTTTGTTTGTTTGGCCTGGGGTAGAAATATACAGAATTGTATCGCAGAAGCAGATGCGTGATCCCCCCGAAGGTGATACCATACGTCCAAATGTAGAACCGATTGATGTAAAACCTACCGTCAATACGGATAGCGTTCGTAAGCAGTGCTGCCAATAAAAAACCCCAGGTCAACTGCTTTTTCATTTTATTTACAGCATTTTATTAGTTATTTTTCGTCCTATACTGTGGCGGATTTAAACTGAACCCTCTCGAGAGATGCTATGTTTGAACCAAAAATCTGGAGCAAATGTTTAGTTTGTACACAATATTGGTTTAAGTCTACGCCAGTGTATACTATGGACAAAAACTTAGACAGGTGTTTTAAAGCGTCAAGTAAAAGCTAGCGCAGAGTAAATTACTTTTCCATTTATTACGCTTAGCAGTAAAGTAGAACTATATATTATGTACGTCAGAATTAATATGATATTACTTTGCTAAGATTCGATTAATATTTTAACCCTTTTTCTTTACACATTATTTGACTTTAGAGATATATCGTATAGTATCCGCAAAACAAGTACCAGGAACGCCAGATGACGATGATGCAAGCACACGAGGTGATTTATTCCGACCAATTAGAGTGGAAGCAACAGCCACAGCAAACGATTCCGACACTCATTTTCACATCAAACAATTCTGTTGTTCCAATACGTAATATAATTTTTACCCTCGTAATAGTTGTAGGTAAATCGAGAGAATATATTTCCTATAAATGTGGTTTGCCATACTTTATTATTTATAAACTTTTCATTTGGTCATTTTCGAGATCGGCTTTCATGAGAAAATTCAACACATTCTTTTCGCGGATATAATTAATTTTTACCTTTTTCCCCCTTATTTTATTTACAAAAACGATTAATACCACCTTACGCTTGTCGTTATATGAATTGATAATAATTATGAGAGTAATCGTAATAAACAAAGTAATGTTACTAATATTTCAATATTGTTATACTTTTTTTTTTCAATCAATTTTTGTATATATTTATATTTTTATGTTTTATTTTCGTAAAAGAAAAAAAAATAGTGAACGAGTTAGATTACAAATAATCGTACAGCTTGTATATATCTATATATTAAATGGTTAAACATTATTATCACTATGTTAGCGTTATCAAATTTTAAATACATTCATGTAAAAAAAAAAGAGTTGAATTTTTGAATAAATAGTTCTCTTGAAATTTGAATAATTATATTTCCTGTATTTGTTGTAATATTTGATCATTGGCGTAGCGCAAGAAGGAGGTGTAAGGGTGCTTTGGACTTGGACCCGCTCTTGGGCTTATTTGTTCTCCATAATTGTATGCAAATTACGAAAGAATTGCTGTAAGGAACTATTGAGGAGCTCTACAGTGAATCAAAACCAATCTTAGGGCAACAATGGGAGCGGAAACATCGAAGATGATCGGTTTGAAATGGAAAAACCTTGCCATTTACAGTTGAGTGATTTATAATTTTTTCATTTCAAAAATTTTTTTTAGCAAAAAATGTTAATGGATCAATTTCAGAACTCATAGAGAGGTATGTTATTTGATCTTATGCAAAAAAAGAACTTCATATTGGTATTTATTGTCATCAAGAAAGTAGCAATATTGATACGTATTACATGAAATTCATTTTTTCATAAATTTTAGAATTTTACCATGCTCATAAACATACAAATCGACCAACTTCATCACTTCTTTGAAATATTAACTATGGATAATAGCCCCAAAAAATGTTGAAACGATTCGTACAATAAAAAATGATATTACTTTTCAGCATCGTAAAAACATACCAATCGATATTATCACCACAACTTTTACAAACTGTGATTTTTTTAATTTGGTTCAAATTTGAATAATGGAGTACCTAGTACCTACCCGCAAATGAAAAAGTTTAATAATTGCCTCTACATCATTTTCAATATACTTTCAAACGTTCTTTGAAACAATAAAAGCGATTGTACACATTTGCTAACTGTACATTAGCTTTTTGTGAGTACATGTTCCACAATCAGTACTTTGCAGAAGCTAAAATATGTGTACACGACATTCCCCTCTGAAAAATAACGTCAAAAAAGGTATTTATTGTAACTGCCTGTATTTTTATGCGATATCTAAGATTATTCTGATGATCCAGCAGTGTGATCGACTGATCGTACTGCCTGCCAAGCTGAAAAATAAATAGCAATTTATAATTCCTTCATTTTTCACACTATGCATCTTCAAATTCAAATGCATCTCGTAAACCAAAAAACGAATTTCACTTTTTCACATAGTTTGATGAATCATTCACAAAAACAAGTTTTGTGTATTCCTTAAAACGCGGTTGGCACGATTGCGTTCAGCTGTGATCCTTCGTGAGAAAGGAACCTTTTACATGTTCAATATTTTTAAAAGGGTGTCGTTTGTCGGCAGAGCCACTATTTCGATTCCTATTTTAACTAGATATGGAGGTTTTAAATTCAAAAACCATATCTTAGCAACGAAAATGCTTACTTTTCGTAACTTTACATTCATGTTACAACGTTATTCAAAATCTTGAGCGGTATTATAGGATTTTTAAATTGCTATCGTTATTATAGAAAAATCACATTATTTCCAATGATGTATAATAAAAATCTTTTTGATCCCTGTTTACACTAGAGGGTTTTAATGTTGAAAATCGTATTTCACATTTTCATCTATATAAAAACGCATATTTGCTCAAAATTTTCAGTTGCATCATATGATTTTTAAATTGCTATCTTGAAGAAAATTTCGTACTTTTTTCGATGATGTGTATTGAAAATCTTTTTGATAAATACCTATTTCTACTAGCTATAGTGGTTTAAATGGTAAAAATCGTATTTCACCTATAAAAACATACCTTGACGAACTTCTAAATTGACACACATGGCTCTTAGTGTATTTCACAACTAGGAAGGTAAAAGTGATTCTTGACTAGTGTGAGGTTTGTCACCCAAGCAAAGGGAGGGTGATGAGTCACACGAGTCTAGAATCAATTTTTCTCCTGACTAGAGAACGAAATTTTTCCTAAATGTGGGAGAAAACCGCTCGTTTGAGACCCGAGCGATTAGGGAGCGGGAGGTAAAGTAGCGTTTTCCTCCTCCAAGTATGAAAAATTTTTTTTTGATAAATATTATTATTACTACTAGATAATCTAATATAGAAGTTTTAAAGTCAAAAAACGTATCTTAGCAACGAAAGTGCATAGTTTCGAAAACTATGTATTTTTGTAGCTAAGAATCAGGATTTATGTATTTTGAATTTAAAAGCTCCAAATCTGGTAAAAATATTGATCAAAAAGACTTTCATTACACACCATTGGAAAAAGAAAAAACTAAGAAAGAACGTGAAATTTTACGAGCGGATCCAGCAAGATCCTCTTATCGCATATTTCCAAACTGTACCCCAAACTGGCCACTTACACTACTAGCGCACTCTAGTGCGCTATCCGCTTACGTGACTTCGTGTTATAACGTAAGTAATCGTAATACAATCATATTATTATTGAATAAAAATTATAAAAAAAAACTCGAGGAAAATAATGTAGTTTTTAAAAATTTCTCATGGTATGATTTTTTTATAAAAAAAAATCTCTTGAGGTGAGGAATGTACGAAAAGGATAAGTTGAGGTGAGGAATGTAGCTTTTAGGTATATCCTGTGGTAAGATTTTTCTATAAAAAAAAAATCTCTTGACGTAAGGAATGTATAACAGTTTCACATCAAGCTAGCTTAGTATTAGCTGGCATTCTCCCTTTTGAACTCGACATTATAAGGCGCAGCATCCAATGGCTGATAAAAAATCGTAGACCCTTCGCTCTCTCTCCATATTTTTCCACACCCGACACACGTCACTCAACTCATACCATTTCTGCAAATCTGCTTCAAGCTTCAATAATAGAAATGCAAAGACGCTGGGACAACGACTCTCATGGAGCCTGGACTCGACAACTCTTCCCAGACGTAAAAACCCGACTACTTACCAACTATCTGCAACTCGACTTCTGGACCATGCAAACATTAAGCGGACATGGGACATTTTGCGCCTTTTTACACAGAATTGGTTGTATAGAATCACCAGCCTGTCCTTGCCTTAGGTCCTTGCGGTTCTCCATCTTAGACTGCACAGCACGTTCCGTTATAATGTGATCTATACGCCAATGGGCGAACTCCCCTTAACCCACCTCTCACTCCAGCTGACTTTCACTACGCTCACCACACCCCGTAAAAGGCTATGGGAGGAAGAGAAGAATATCCCACACTGCTAATCTCACTTTAATTTAACTAAGATAAGATTATAATTTAAATTTATATAATTAAATTGAAATGTAAAATTTAGGCCCATATCAGTGTATGCCTCTCTTTAAAAGCTCCTGTGAGCACAAGAAAGCTACTTCGGCCAACATAATTGTCACCCGTAATCCTAATAAATAATAAAAAAAAAAAAATGTATCCAGTACGTGATCACATTTATGGCATCAAAATTTTATGATTTCCAAGTATAAATAATTACCTTACCACGTACCTAATAGATATCAAAGTTCAACATTTGACCAACACAAAAATCACTCATTTCAGCAGCTCCCTAAATAATGTGGAAATAAGTCTTGGATTTTACATAGTTTGAAAATCTGGAAAACCTATTATTCATGTAAGGTCTCTACATTTCATTTTACGCTGTTCGAACCAGCCAGATTATTTGGAGCACGGTATTTTCTCTATCATTATTACCAAACAACGTATTTTTGATGTAATCGCTACCTGCAAATTAGTATAAATTTATTTTATTACACATAATTGTAAGCATCAACAATAATTTAAAATAAATTATTACGAAGCGAGGTGATGACGTTTTTTATTGAAGGAGTCGATATGCTCCCGATCCGCTCGTCTAAAGACCAGTCTTATCTACTTTGGACCACACAAGCATAAATGTCCCGACTGTTTCGTTAACAGGTGTTGTAATGAATAATAGTTACAAGATAGTAGCACTATCTGTCTGTAAATATGAGGCCTCCCAAGTAAAAGCACGTGCTGAACTGCCGATTCGTGCGCGTTCGTTGAGTGTTCGGTTAAAGTCGACTTTGAAATCTGGTTTTTATAATGTTAACTGGTTTCGATAGATTCAATTTTCAGATATTGAATACCGAACAGGTCGTGGAATTCCTTTCTGCTGGAGTTGCGGTTACAGTTAAGGTATGCGCTATCTCTTCAGAAGTAACCCGACTGGAATAATATTGGCTCAAACCACAATGTATAACTTCCCTCTTTTGTCATTGAAAGAAATAATAATAAAAAAAAAATAATAGCTGGTTTCCTACGGAAAAATCATATTAATATCAGAATAAAAATGAGTGATGAATGTTGATAAATGTTTTTTCGTGGAATCCTCTGGAAGCTCAGTAATACCTACGAGTAATTTGTGCATGTATTATTTATTATAATTATTTAAAGACACTTATCTATTTCTTATCTGCGAAAAAAAGTAATGAAGTAAACAATGAATAGGTACTCACCTGTATGCAGTGGCGCAATGGGGGGAGGGGACTAGTAGGCTGAAGCCCCCTTCAAAAAAATTCTTCCAAATTTCAAAAATCAATTATTAAACATATACGCGTAAATTGCGGGGAAAAAATTTAGTCGTTCTATCTTGGGTGCCATTGTAGATTTGAATTCCTGTAACGACAAGTACACTGGAAAGGTCTTTTTCAACCTTGAGATGATTTAAAACATATCGGCGAAATCGTTTCAATGGATTGGCGCTGAACAATTTAGTGAGGAATGTTCGAAAATTATGTTTTGTTCTATAATATTTCAATATATTTCATATATTTTTTTACTTTATATTGTTTTGATGCTTTTCATTTTATAACGTTTCAATTTACAAAAAAATAAAAAAATAAATAAAAACTAGAAGTTATGAGTTTTAAGCCACGTATGCGAATGTTATATACCTACTTGACTACCTACTCAGTTATTTTAGATTTAGATACTCTATGTATGGTTACAAAATCTATGATACAATTCCTTTTGCAATTTCGTCAAAAAATTTTTACACTTCATGAAAATAAGCGGGTATCAATTGGAGTTCGAGCTTCCTTTTTTTGTAGTCCCGTCCAAAAAAAATTTCTGGTTACGCCACTGCCTGCATGTACAATACGGTATAGCAGTATACATATAATATACAGTATATATTATGCATGTAGGTATTATGCACTAGAAGAGTTCAAAATTTTAAAAACCTAATATCACCTGATAGATATAGAGGTTACATCATGATTTGTACAAGACCTTCACACTTTGATACAGATTGTTCATTTATCTATAAAAGCTGAAATCCGAAAGAAAACAAAAATATAAACGAAAAAAAAACTGAACTCGCTGGCGGAAGATTATTGAATATTCAGTTGTTGGGAATAGCAAATTGCGGTTATGGACGCGTACGTAAAGAGAGGTATGAAATTTATGTGAACCGTATTTAATGTCACATATCTAAGTATAGTTTACGAGTATATTGTTGTCTACCCTCTCGATAATATAGCTATTGACGAACTGGACGAACATATCTCTAGTCCAATGTCCCTTTACTCTAGTCCATGAAACTAGTCAGTAAATAGAAAAATTAAAGAAAAACTGTTTGTGACACAGAATATGACACAATAAATAGGTAAAGCGGATACTTTGGGTACAGTATGAAATGAAAGAAAGAAATTTGTCCCATCTACGTAAATTACGGTAATTCCGATGTTCATACCAGGTGACTATTTGATTTGAGCATCCCAAGCGCAAAAATCTTTCCCTCGTAGAAAGGAATTTTATTTTTAATTATGTTAGCAATAATAAATGGCATAAATAAAATTTATTTAATGTTTAAAAAGTCTATCAATGAAATGCAAAATTTCAATTTATACTTTCGTTGTCAAAATTTATTGACCTTTTAGCTATAATTTTTTCGCTTGGATGCTCGAATCAAGTATGATCACCCGGTATTTCCATAGGTATTACGAAATAGCTACCTCTTCCTAGTACATACTCGATATACCTATAGATAATAAACCACTTGAAAGAGTAAATTTAGTAGTTTTACTGAAAAATCAATGGTATTACAAACGTTGATATTATATGTATGTACGAGTAGCCGAGTAGGTACCTAAGTACATGCATGTAAGTAGCTAATTACGTATATTTCGCACAAATAGTGTGTGTAATATAGGTATGCGTGCACAATGGTTGGTCCGAATCACTTCATTGCTAGCCTATTATCGGCCAACAACGTGAACTGCGTTTCCAAAACAACCGTCGAAGAAAATCTATTGTAAGCAAATGTATCATAAAATAAATAAATTAAACCTAAACTGCTCAGTAGGGAACACCGCGTGGATTACCCCGATGGTTTTCGGAAATGACTGCGTTCGTCAGATGCTTTATTCCGGCTGCTAAAATATGCCGACAAAAGGAGGATAACTCGCCGTGTGGTCATCTACTTACCTGGTCCAACTGTTTGCAAACTAAACCTTTTCAGTCAAAATAGAAATCGGTGTTCGATTTTTAAAAGGCAGTTTTATTTTGAATGACATATGAGCAGAGCGACGAAAAGGGAAGGAATGACGCGAAACAGAATTGTGTAGATTGTTATTTCTACCCTTGTGTTAACTCATATTTTCATTTTCTTCTTGTTTATGTTGCTGTTAACGTTTTTCTAAGACGTCTTTCGTCATTTACCAATTACCTTTGCGGTTTCGTATTAAAAATTTCACGCCATTTTGAATAAACGTTATTCGAGCTGCGTATTTGGTCCCGGTGATTTTTTCGATCTAGCGTAAAATTTCCAAGAATTGATATGTGCCTGCCTCCTTACCTACAGTTAAGGGATGCGAGTTGGGATGAGGAAATAGGTATTGGCTTCCAATCTTAGAGATCTTACTTCATTTATTATTGTTTCATGGATGATTTTCGCAGGAGTTCATCCATTTAAGTATACAGAATACACCATACAGTATTTATCTATGAAGGTATACTATAGATACCTACTACCTATCTGCCTACGTATTTACGTGCATAGCATGCGTCCGAGTGATTTAGGTGCAATCAGAAAAATTCTGTTTACCAGCTACATACGTATTTAAAATTGATTTTTTCAAATGCAAAGAAATCTTCATGCAGTTGAAATGAATCAGGGAATATTCTGAAGCGCAGCTCAGCACATTTTGCGAAATTCCAAAAAAAGCATGCCCGGTTCCAAAATTCGGACACGCATTTTCAACTTCAGATTTACCATTTATTTGTTTTAAAAACTAAACTTACTCATAATCTAGTGAAGTAAATATATGAAAACTTGAAAAGGAATAACTGGTAATGAATTACATAAAAGTCGTCTTTTTGGCAAAACAAAACTTACTTAATAGGTAAGTAATTGGTCAATTAGTAATCTTATGAACTAAATTTTAAAATGAAAAATATACAAACAAACTGATGGTAGAAAATTGCAGCGAGATAATTATTTATTACACTTTCATATTTAAAAAAATTTCCGCGTATAATTGAAAATTCAAATATGATATACAAACAAACTCCTTCAATATGCGCCCAACCCTTCTCATTGGCTCGCGCAACGCAAAAAAAAGGTTCCCGCGTTAACTCAGGCGTCTAAATAATTCGCACGGACGGACTATATAAAAAATTACATAAAAGTTTTCTTTTTGACCTATTATCTTTTCAAATTTTCTTCGTTTTTGGATTCTAGATTAAGTTATTTGCGCAGCTTTAAATTTTCCTTAGAATATCCTCTTAAATGAATTTATCATCCTTAAAATTCATTTAAGTTTTAAAAATAATTTCTGATTTAGAAATTGTAGTTTATTTAACTTTTATTATGTTATCAACAAATTGAGATGTTTACGCATAGATATTAGTTTGAAGAAATTTTGTTCTAAATTAGGTGAGTTCTAGATCGTTACCGTTAGGTATCATGCCTATCATGTTATAATTATGCGCGCCCATTTGTGTTAATATTACTTTTTTGTGCACTATAGATCACATAAATTGTAGGTACTCAGTACATACATACAAAAATAAAGAAGAGGGATTGTTAATAAAAGTATCTTATGCAGGACTCTCGATTATTTAACACATCGTTTTTGTAATAGTAAAACTCTTCAAAGTGAGACCAAATCTAACTGCGAGGTTCTAAGATTCTGTCTTTGTACTTACTGACTGATATTCGGAGGCATATTAAAAAATTTTTACGTCCAACCTTATTGGCTAAAATGCAGTTTTGTTCACCCAAATTTTTGTGGACTATCTAATACCCAGTAGTAATATATAAACCAGCGTTACCTAAATGTATTTTAGGTTGCGACTTGCGCGTTACTCAAGTACCAAAGTAAATGTACCCATTGAATTGTACTTTGATTGCTTATACGTAATTATGTCGAGTTTTGGATTTTTTGAAACATGAATTTCATTTAAAATATTGAAAAAAAAAACAAAACAAAAAAAATTATAGGTAATTTTCAACGCAAACATTCCATCTATACACTGTGTTTAACCAATTTTAACACCCCTGAGCACAAAATTCCCTTTCATGAAAACAAAAATCACCTATTTCATTTTGTTTCACTTAATTTTAGCATAATGAACGTGCTTGAGTTGGTAAAATATCTGCATTAGTGTGCTTGTGGTAGTAGTTGGCGTGAGACTGTGTCTTTGTGTTAGTTTGTTGTTGTGAGATTGTGTTAGTGAGCCATATGGTTATTTTAAAAGGGCATGGCCCCAGTTTGTCGGTTAAGGTAATCTGATGCAATATTTGAGGCGATTTTTCGTTATACCATACTTTTCATTTTCAATGAAATTTTCAACAATAATCATGAATGTGTAGAGTTATTACATATATGGTCAGGTAAGCATGCACATTATTCATAAAAAGTATTTTTGTGAAATAAAAATGCATATCAACTTTTCACTGAAAACTAAGATTTACTTGGGGACCTAGTGAAAGGGTTTTTATTATTTTTTGTTTCATTTTTTATAATGCTCTGTACTTCTTTGACTATTTAGCTGAAAATACAAACTAAAAAGAGAATCTACCTATAATATTATCATTAAAGTTACATGGATACCATTTTACATTATTTTGATAAATACCAAGTCACTGCACTCTGGAAAACGAATAAAAAATCGGAATAGGGTCATTTGCTTACTCTATGAGAGCTGCGATCCAGTTGATACGAATCTCAACTCTAACTGGTTGCTTTGAATTCCCGGCAAGATATGGTTGAATAGATCATTGGTTGTTATTTCAGCCACCAATCAGAGATGTGCCTTCTAGATTGTCACGCATCTGCCGAACATTTCTGAACTAATTACATTGCTCTTATAGGAGCGGGAGCGCAGTAACTTGGTATCTAATATTATATAACTTTGATTATCATGTGAAATAAAATTGTTAAAAAAAATTAGTGGTAATTAATGTGCAGTAATTAGTTATGAAATAAGATAAGATACCATGTTCCGGTTGTTCCAGTTCATAAGTATTAAAGGCGAACGAAAACACGAAATTTAATGATTCTCGTACTATTATGTTTATAAAGGTGTACGAGGAGGCGTGGATTGGGGGAGGGGTTAAAACTTTTCCCAAATTATTTGCTTTTGAAAATAAATAAAATTATGCTTAAAAATTTTGTATAATCTTTAATGATTTCAAAAGGGTTTCAAAAATTGTTTTTTTTTTTCACCCCTAAGAGTACATGTTTATGATCAAATCAAAATTATCCTAAAATCTGTTAATTTGAAGGATTAGTTCGCCTGCAATCTTTGTGAACCAGAGTAAATGTACTTTATTTCACATTATACCACTGGCGTGACAAACATTATTTGGAGGGGCCAAGGGAGGGGGACACGAAGATACTTTACTTTTATAATTTTTCGTGTAGTTACTATCATTTAACATTTTCGCTCACCAAGTATATATTTTTATCCAAATGCTTATGGCATGGATTAGATGGGGGTCATGGTCGATGGACTAAAAAATTTTTTAGGAAGAAATATGGTCAACGGTCAACGGTTAACCTTGGCATCCCTCTAACTGAGCGAATGACCTATACTTGACCTTATGAAATTCAGTATTTCAAAAATCAAAAATCTAAAACATAGAATTCAAAGTAAGGTTTCAATAAAGTCTACAGTGTACTTAATGCAACCAACAATACGTATATAGCTTCCTCAAAATGGCATAAATGTGTTATTTTAATGATTTTAGAGCTAAAGTGAAAATAATTCGAGAACTATAGGAAAATTAAAATCAAGCGTAATGCCTTTTTTTGAGTCATTATTCATTTGAGCTGAAATCAACGCTACCAAGCCAGGATTAAACATCATTAAAATGACAGATGGCATTGTAGTTTTTCACTGATTGTCGTGTATCATTTCATGATGAAAAAACTTAATTTTTTCATTTTTTTTTTTTTTTTTTTTAAAGAATATATTACGAGAATATTCTATTGAATAATATCATACCATAATTATAATATAAATACTTTTCATCAAAAGTATCATTATCATTCATCTTTAACAAATGAAATTATTGATAATTCTCTTTTTTTTTCCAAGTTTATCTCAAATTTAATAGTTCCAATAAATAGTATTCCCTGATTACAAAAACTTCCATTATTTTTCATTTTGTTTAAAGAATATAACGAAAATCTTTTATTGAATAATATCAAACCACATAATAGGTATAAATAATTTTCATCCACAAGTATTATTAACCATTTTTTACTAATAAAATTACTGATAATTCTCATATTTTTTTCCTAATTTTGTCTTTGTCTCACATCTAGTGAAAATAAAGTTTTCGAAAAGTTTTCGGCTGATTGTCGAGTATCACTACATAATACAAAAGTTTTATTATATATTTTTTATCTTGTTTTAGGTACACGAAAATCTTTCATTGGATACCATAATATCAAACCACACAATATGTACGAACAATTTTCATCCACAAGTATTATTATTCCTTTCTTATTACGAAAGAAGTTATGATTAATTCTCATTTGTTAAGGTTTTTTCAAATTTTGTCTACCATCTAGTTTCTCCTCAAATACTCTATTCCCTGACTTGCTACAAATCCAAGAAAAACTTTCGAGGACAATAGGGTTTTCGTTCAAATATATTTAAATATATATTTATCGTCATTCGTCATTCGGGTGCAGTCGCGTGATTAAAGAGAGGTTAGATAGGCCACGGGCCTACGGCCCGCCAAACATTTATTAGTTTCTTCGCTAGGCTTACCCCAGTATCAAAAACATATACTCACACATTGGTAAAGGAACGCATTTCGAATCTACCGAACCTTGCTCTTAGAAATTTGTGGTCACAATACCTGGTAATTCCATATTGGAGCTGCACATACATGTAAATTTAGCCAAAAATACATTTCTTTAACTTTCATGCTAATCATTAACAAATCTGACATAAAATTTAAGAAATTGATCCCAGTTAAAATTTTAAAGACTTCGATACCAATACGAGTATACATAATGTGAAAATATGAAGAAAATTCATAAACTTATGAGAAATAAATTTCATACGATTTGCTCGCATAAAAAAAAATCAAACTGCTTCCTCACGTAACCTTCTAAACGTGCACTTGAAGTTCCACTCGTGCTTACATCAAAGGACATTAATATTAGGGACATATAAGTTTGCAAAGGATTGAAACCTGACTATGCTGGAAATAACAGAAAACGCGACATTTACCCTGGAATGCTACACATGTTATAACTTCAAAATTATTATAATTTTGGCCGAAAGGTGTTAATCATTAGATAAAAAAAAAAAAATAGTATTCAGTAAACAAATTCAAATAACTTCATTTTATGTGCTGAGAGTCAGAGTTAATAAAAATTTAGTCCTACCAACATTTGAAAAAAGGTTCAAAATGAAATTTTTTTGATCGATAAATTTACTCTATTATAAGATGTTCCCATAAACATTTATTAGTAAGTTTTATTCTACAAAAATAGCAGCACTATAAAAAAAAATATAAAATTTCTATTTAAAAAAATAAAAAATAAAATTCAAAATTTTTGGTTATTACCATCTGCATACCTCACTCGCAGAAAAAATGAAATGCATACCACAATTTGTTACTCAGGAGAAGCGCTTCGTCATCGTCACGCGGTAGCGTTTAGGCCTGAGAGTGGTTGTGTATTGCCTACGCTGCATGAAAAGGAACATGCCGGGTGTATTTTCACCCGACGTAGCATTCTACAGGTTTAACTCGCTGGAACAAAAATCGCGTGGATTTAATTTTTTTAGCTGAGTTTTTAACTGAAAAACGATAGCTATTACAGCCGCCTACCTGATTTGTTTACTTTTGCTAGTTTTTTTTTTAATTTTTTTTTTTTTTTTCATTATATTCGATTTGGTGTCAGAATATAAATGAAATTCAGATATTTTCCCTATTTATTTGTTTTTTCAATGCAAGAATCAATACATATAACGAACAACCCTTTCAGACGTTTTAACGTGAAAAAACACGACACTAGAACTAGCAATCGCGTGCTTCCAGCTGTGAACGTTTTTAAAGGGATTTATTTTTATCGTCACCTCGGTAAATACGAAGTGAATTTATTACTTCGTTTGCGAATTGACTACTTTGAGAGTCTTCCTTGTTGTTCGTCATTTGATTCTAAGAAAAGGGTCTGTAGAACTTTTTCTTTTGCTTTTTGTTTTTAATCATCGTTGCTAGATGTGAAATCGAAGTAATGTGAACCCGAACGAATGCATTTACCTACGTATTTTAGTTCTTAAAGCCGTATTAATTATTTTCATCTTTACACAATACAAGTATAAAGAAGTACGAATAGGTACCTGAAGTTCAAGCGAATATTATAGTCGACATGTTTCAGTACGAATACGTATCTACGTGAAATTAACTTTTTAAGACAGATGGTATAGTTACCGCGGCTAGATTTATTAACATTTACATTTTTTCGAGTTAATGTTTCAAAACGAGATAAATTGTTCAATGTTCAGCCTCGTAAGTCAGTACAAAAAGAATGGCGATTTTTGGTCGCTTCAGCAAATGATTTAATTTGACATCTGTTGCTTGCAGTTTGTTCAAATCATTACTTACTCATCATTACGAATATTTAAATAATTATTTAATTTCTAAAATTAATATTTTATATTAAATTTAATAAGTAATTGGTCATTGCGTTCCATTTTAATTTCACTTTAATGCTACCTAATTTTACTCGTGTAATTATCAGTTTGTCACCCTGTACTATACGTAGAACAAACAGATACGAAAACCGTCCGATATCTACAGTTTCTCTCTTACATGTAGAGTCAACTACATATACGTGCCTACCATAATATGTACCTCCATAGGCACAATTAAGTAAGTAGATATATTCAAAAAAAAAATTACATTATTGTCATGTAGGTAAGTATATAATATACTTATCCGCATTTAATATCGAGCAATTAATACGTTTCTAATCATCTTTATGAAGTTTAATTTCTTTTCCGCTCGTAAAAATTATTTTCTTAATTGGTTATGTATCGTGTAGCACCTATCTGCTGTAAAAGGTAAATTTGTTTACCTGAAGGTATTTTGGTGAAAGGTTAACCAACATTCGACGGAATACAATGCGTAAACCGACAGCGGCAGACTTGGCTTACCTCTCTCCCCCTCCACTAAGAATAATACAGAATACAAAATTCTGGTCGCATTAAGAAAATGTTTGTTGAATTATTTCCATTTAAATCATCATCAGT
This sequence comes from Phenacoccus solenopsis, assembly GCA_009761765.1. Lineage (NCBI taxonomy): Eukaryota > Metazoa > Arthropoda > Insecta > Hemiptera > Pseudococcidae > Phenacoccus > Phenacoccus solenopsis. The sequence goes on from CM019756.1 coordinate 977,384, forward strand.
ACTACAACTATAGTACTTAATACTCATACAGTAGCCCACTGGTATGTACGAATTTATCACTCAAAAATGTTGAAAAAGGGGGCAGAAAGTTTTTTATTAATATCTAGGATAAAAATTGAGCACAGCTCGTTCGAAAGGGCCTGACATTTTATGCATAATTCAATTTTAAAACATTACTGCCATCGATGTGAGTCTCGAGTTATTTTAACAAAACTAATTAATTTTTAGAGCGCTCTCTGTGAAGGAGCTCCAGTTCTAAAAATAAATGTGACTTATTACTACTAGATTTTTTGCAAATGGCCCAAGAAAAAATATGCATGGAAAGTTCACAAGTTGCTCATTCGAAATAGCATAAAATTCGGAATGTGTGTTCACTACCTGTTACGAAACAATTATCATTGATTTACTTTTTGAGATAATAGGTACATAGTGAAGGAAAAAAATCGCTTTTACGAAGTTACTTCCAAACCTAAATCGACGATTGTAACTTTTAGAAAAATTAAATCATTTTGCCCATCAATCTCTTCAAAATGAGCCATTTGCAAGCCCGCCCTGTACCTTAAATTTTTTCCAAGATATTAGCAAAAAACTATTCCAACTTCTGCAGTTTTATAGAGGGATAAATAAGTAGTAGTAGGCCTACTCGCACACTACATTTTTTTTTTCGGCGTTTTACATTCCGCAAATTTATTAATAATCAATTCATGATTGAAGAAAAGTGCAATCTCTGAATCGATACACAGAACTGCTAGAGCTTGCAATCTGTCCTGCTCGATTTTATTTCTCTACAGTACAGAAAAAGTCCTTTCCGCTAAACAGTTTGTTGCCGGGGAACACAAACATGAATTTTAAAAATGATGTCGATAATTGGGCGAACGGAACTCAATTTCTAGTTGATAAACCACTAATAGAATTGTTAAAATTGTAGCGTTCTTTGGTATTTCAATTTTCATTTCATTTTCCCATTTATATAAGCAAAAAACTGTTTTAGCTTATCTTTGAATTCGGCTTCGCTGGAAAACTTTCTGTGTGAATTAGGTTTTTCTTATTTCAAAAAATTGGCCCGCCGACACAAGCATGTCTACTTGTTGTGATGCCTGTACATTAATCCCCGCTGTAAACCGAAGAGATGATAATTTCATTTTAAACCTATCTACGATTTCTATTTTTCATGAATTTCCCCCTTTCTTTTTTTTTTTTTGCAAAAGGAAATTCGTGCTTAGCCTGTTGTTTAGGGTACTATTGGACTCCCGGTATGCCTATAAATCATAGTATCATTGTTTCAAATTTATTTTCAAACTAACTTACGAACAAACGAAAGTTGTGAAAACATGGTACCTAGTATATGGAACATTATATCACATATTTATACTTTTTTTTTTTTTTTCAGTTTAAACAACGCGAATTACTTGCTTGTAATTTTGTCAAATTTTATTTATTCATTCTTCATCTCTTTGAAATTCCAGCTATTGTATTTAGGTGCACTTGCAATACATGGTGAATTTTAGCGTTATTATACCTTTCCACCATTCCCAGCCACCGATTCCCTTATAATTGCCGAACACGCTCGCGCGCAAAAACGAAACCCAAATTTTCGCTCACTCTGAAACGTCGCCGAAAATTGCCGATAGGTAATAGCCGATACTGGATAAAATTGTTTTTCGTTCGTAGAAAATACGTAGTACGTACGCGTATAGGTCTACGCTGCGGCACGCATAATATACCGGAAACAGAGGTAGAAATTTTTTCATTCAGCCGAAATGATTAATCTGTAGTGGGAGACCAATGATGACTTTTCACGAAGCCACCTAATGCGATGATTGACTTGGAAGAAGGGAAAGGGATAAATAAGGTTTTGTTGTTGGACAGTCGTTGGTTTTAAGGTTTTATATATCCGATATAGGTTTAGGTATATTGTGCGGTATCGCGATACGGCTGAGATTTTTTTTTTTTTGTATACTTAGCTCGGCGCTTCAACAGGTTTCAACCGCTCAACAAACTATCTGTTAATGCTGGTGCTGGCCATTTTCACTGTACGGCATAGCTGTAATCGCGAATTTTAATTTGTGCGCTGGTTTAGTGTACTTGGTTGTTTTGTGTCCATTTTTTATTTTTCTTCGCTGTGTATGGATTTGAATCAAAGTAAGTTTTTTATTCACGTATTGAATTTTTTATTTTTTATTTTAATTTTTTTTTCTATTACTTTTTCTTTCTTATTTCTTTTACGACAATTTGACTAGAGTGATGAGCATTTCATAGATAAATTTTTGATTATTATTTGGTAAACAATTTTTTTTAGCCTTAAAAAAACTTAAGAATTTTTTGATAGTGATTTTGTATATTTTCGCTACACGCTATACTTACTACACGTACAGTTTCAATGTAGATGAAATTTTACTCTGAGCTTTACCACAATGCTTGAAAAAGGAGGGCGAACGGGCAAATCGTCCACCTTTGAATTTTCTGCGGTGAAGCAGTGGAAATCATTCGTTTTTTACTTTTTAGGAGACATTTAAAAACTTTTAAAATATTGTTTCAAAAGAAGAAAAAAAAATTGTTTACATACGTATTTATCGATTGTTATTCAACGTCGTTAATTTAAATGTAGAAAAAAGTACAAATCTCAAAAATAGCGTTCCCGTCAACCACGATAAACTTTCGCACGTATGTACCTATGAATTGAAACCGAGTGTGTCTTAAATAATTATGTACATTAATTACTTACTTGTATTTTTCAAGATTAATCATTTTAATCGTGACGCGTATGCCAACATTTTTTACCTAACTCTTTTAAAAGAAGAGGAATTCCTAGAATTTTCCACAATACCGTTTCATTTCAAAAAACTGAATTTCTATGTAAAAATCTCGCGATGAAAATAAAATAAAATAAAAAAATAATAGAATTCAAAAGAAGCTCGTTAAAAAGTAATTATATATTGAAGAAAAATAATGGTTAATCCTGTAGTGCCTGTTTAAAATGGAGTTGATTGCTTACTTTTTTGCATTTGGCAGCCTTTGTGCGAACGTATAGGTCTAACATCACCCTGTAAAGCAACATTCAGCGAAAAAAATCCTCAATGCATGAAGCACTTTTTTCCCCGAAAAAAAAAAAAGAGATGGATAATTGCTTCCAGTGAAAAGCGAAGGTAGGAAAATCGATTAGCATTGTTTACTATAGTTTAAATCTAGTCCAATGCTAATTTCGTATGGCTTGTAGAACAAGAGAGAGAGAGAGAGAGAGAGAGAGAGAAAGACAAAGTGGCAGAGAAAAAGAAATTCGCCTAATGGATAGAGTTGAACAACCCTCGCCTTTTCAGCTACACAATCGTGAAGAATAACGCTGTGGTTTATTTTCATTTCAGCGCAAATACGTCAGTCACAAATCTACTGGCATCTCACTGTGGTGGACCGCTCTGAAAGGCTTCTGATAAGAGGACTTTTTTCTACTCGTAAGGACACTGTCATCGCGTATTCATTACGGTTTTGATTTCGTCTAATTTCATCGCGTACAGTGCTTTCGATTTTGTTCTTTTTTTCTTTTTTCGCGATTCACGTTTTAGTTTCTTCTTCTTCTTCTTCTCTCGTTGGTATTTATAACTCGATATAATCAATTAGGAACAACAATCACACCGTGACGGTTTAGTATCTCGATAAAATTGTAATATTCGGTAATCATAAAAATCGGCGGTAATGCGGACCATTCAGCAATACAACTGTGATGAATCTAACGAAAAGTGAGTTTGGCTATAGCACATTTTGATTTTGCGTTTCTTGATTGTCGCACTCGCTATGCAAGTGATTACGTGTTGCGGACCCGGACGCAGCGGCGGACGGCAGCGGTTTCAAAAGAAGCTCAAGCCGCTCGTCTTCAAACAACACGTACCAAATTTTGCCGAGAAAACTTTGGGAGCCAGTGGCCCGCAAGAGGGTAAAATTACCATGTCCGATCCCAGATTTAAGCATCTAGTGCCCAACTATAATTCCGATATAATCTTCAAAGACGAAGAAGGTACAGGAGAAGATAGATTAATGACGCAGGTAAGCCATTTTTTTTAAACTTATTTCAGCTAAGCACTTGTTGCGTTTATGAATCTTTATGCAGAGCCGTGCAGAGAAAATCCGGGCCCATGAGGAAAAGTTATAAAAGAGCAAAAAAAAAAAAAAAAAGTTGTGGAGGCAGTAAAGACAGGTTTTTAGCGCCGATGTGTCAAGAGGCCTGTCTTTATGGCTACCAGGGGTAGCGAAAATTCGAAGTTAGGCTTATCGTCTTTCCTGATTCACACTTACGTTTGATTATGCATATGTACTACTTATACCTACTTAAATAGGTAGGTAAATGTTAAAAATGCAATGGAATATGCTTAAACCATATTCGCTATTCTTTCTACCCAATTAAACTCGTCATGATGATATAAATGATGCGGATCACTTCAGTGCCGAATTAAGTTTTCGAATTATGCGATTGAGAAAGTTTGTATATTATGCGGACCTATTTTTTCCAATTTGATGGTGACGCCTATTAAAGCAGTTTTGTAAATTTATAAGTCCCTGCGTAATGGCAATAAATTCGCTGGTCTGTTGTCTCTGAAGTACCTACATATTTGGAGAAAGATTCGATATTATTGTTTTCCTACTGCTTTTCAATTTTTTGATGCCTAGACCTTCTCTTTACCGCTACGAAAAAGTGTTTGATTTCAATAGTAGGTAATGAATAAAAGAAGATCAAATATCGAACAAAGTTAAGTCTTTAAAAAACCCCTAGACTGTTTTCATTACGAATGATTATTTCCTCAGTTTTGGTTGTTGTTGTTGTTGTTGCTTTTTTTTCTCATTTATTCGTAATGTTATCGGATTATTAAATGGATTACAAAGGTATATTTTATTTTTCATTCGAAACCACCATACATGTATATTTTATACCTATTAGAGGTATATGGACCAAATAAATCCCAGCCCAAAGTCCAAATTTTGGAAATATGGTTTATTGAGTTTTACCAATGCACAATTACGCATACGTATATTTCCATTTCTGCATTTTACTGATTTTAAAGTTCAAAACTCGAATAAACAAATATTTTACAACAAATTTTATCGAACAACATTATTATTATTATTTTTTTTTTTTCAACATTCCGAATAATTAGCAGATGTACCTCTACTGAACATTTTTAAAAAGCAAGAAAATTGCACCCAAAAATAATTTGAAAATTTGGAAAATATTCAAAACATTAAAAAAAGAAAGAAAAAGTCATCAATGGAAGAAAAACAGCCCATGATTGAAAGGAATTTCCATAACACAGAAAAAAAACTGATCGAATTTCAGCATTGAAAAAATGACGAGATATAGGTAATATGATAAAATTTGATACATTCCCTCTAATTCGATCAAATCATACCGGCAGTAGGATCAAATGAAATCCAATAGATTTTAGATTAATTTTGATAATTTCATATTATCTAATTTTGGTCGGAATAATTAGGTAGATGTATCAAATCAAATCATAAGTATCCAAGATGTGGTCAATCAGTTAGTAAAATATCGTAATATTTGATGAATTTGATCAGATTTTACTCACTTTCTTTACCTTTCTTCATTAACGTACCTTGTACTGCTACAATGGCCAGAGGCACGGCTTGGATTTATTCGATTTGAAGCAGGAATTGATTATTTTTTAGGAATGTGAATAGTTTGACTGTATGGTTTTTTCGTTATTGTTTAAAATTTCTGGTAATATACGTGGTATGGAAAGTTGGGTACGTGAGCGGTTATAGAAAGGACAGTCTATAAGAATTTGTTGTATTGAGATTGGGCAGTCACAGGTTGAGCGTGTGGGAGCAGGACTTTTAAATAAAACTGCTGCTCTCGCATGCAATGAGATTGGCAAATTTCCCAATCTACTTGGTACCTACGTGTAAGTGTAATGGTATAAATGGTCGATCTTTCATCTTTATGACATGTCTACTAATTGCCAATTCTGTAATGACCGACAAAAGTAAGCTTGAAACTACTCATCTTCACTAAAAGTTAAATGACCACGAATATTTGTTATTTTTTTTCTCATTTCATTATTGAACCATTCTTTTTTCTCACTCGAGTATAATATAATTTTAAGACTTTTTTTTTTTTTTTTTTCAAATTACATAGTTCTGTTTCGGTGTTTCATAAGGGATACGATATACCCACCTATTTTACATCAATTTACAATATCATAGATTTTCAAACGCATAAAACTGATAAAGCATGCTTTGAATTTCCTTCGAATAAATGGCTACACTGGTGAATACACCGCTACCGTGTGACTAACTGATATTTGCAGTCCACCCCCGTCTACAGTTCGCGACCAAATTAACACCTATTTTTTTTTCTATTAATAGTTGACCATGAAAGTTTGTATTAAAGAATGGAAGCTGGTCAAGAATTTTACATTAAATTTCAAGGAAACTAAAATTGATGGAAACAGCAAAAAAATGAACTCTGATTGACTCGATTTAGTAACTTCGAAATCTTTTTAAAAGATTTTAGTGCAGCTGCAGCAAGAGCAACTCCTCATCTTTGTTTTATGACCTTCATTCAAATTCACCTTTAGTACACATTTTTTGATTTTATTAATGACTTTGGCCCTTATTACGTTATCAGTTAGGTAAATTGTAAATTGAATTCAGAGTCGATAAAATTGTTTGAAATTGACAGCAGCGTATTTAGCGAGCACAAAGTAATACATAACATGGAATGAATTTTCGGGAAGCGAAAGAGAAACACCTCCTTTAACTAGTCAAGCATTGAATACATCGCGACATGTAGGTATCTAATAGGTATATCGTAAAATCATGATGCATCTGCTGATAGCGCAACGTCAAATTTTGCTTATCTGTTCATTCAACGTAATTTGCACGGTGCTAAATAAGAAAAGAAAGACGTAGTAACCATAAAATAATATGCGTATACACTAACGAAGAGAGAGTCGTTCACCACGCATCTCTCAACAACAATCTCGTCACCAATGAAAGACCGCTGGCGCTGATGGTTCAACCACGTACTCTGTACGCGTGAAGTAAAACAATTACAACTTAACAAGTTGTTGTACCTACTTATTACCGAACGTAAGCATAAGTGCAAATATCAACATTGTAGTATTTAATAAGATGTCAGAAAATAGTTAAGCAAATAGATTTACTCATTATTGGATTATCATTCATTGCAACGATTTACGAATATGCGTTGCGAAGCGCATCCTGAACGGTACACTCTGCGAATTACCACTGCGTACGATGACGAACTCCTAAACGGCGAAGGCGAATATGGGAATTGGTTTTTTACGACCTCTCTTACCTAAATTTGACTATATTTTTTGTACAGCTTATAGCCTGTAGCTATAACTTATACGTACACGTATGTCGTATATTTACATACATCAAACGTACTATGTACATATGTACAGCGTGTACGCATCACGTACCGCCCAGTTATACTGATGCAGTAAGATGGACGACGCGTGTAATTCAAAGAGAAAATTGTTTATGGACTTGACCGATAAGGCAGCTAAGACAAAAATTCGCAGACTATTCGAATGAGACGAACGTGTCTCTGTCTCACATTTCTTCACAGTTCAGACAACGTGAACGCATACAAAATTATCAACAGACCCGTCAATGAACGCGATGATACTGATTCTTGGGTGTATTTTTTTTCTCGCTAATTTCTTTAGTACATCGAACAATGGCGTATAGATAGGCGCGTATTAGTGTACGAACATGTGGGTGATTACGTGACAGATCTTTTCATCAAACACTTGCGATAGTTGAAAAAAAAAAATTATCGGTCGCATAAATCCGCCATATCGTATTCGTATCTGTTTACGGTTTTCTTAAATATCGCTCGATGACACGGAATACGTTCAGAGGCGTACCGAGGACATTCTTCAAGGGGGGGGGAAGAGAAAACCAAAAATTGCCAACTAATTTTACCCACTGTTGACCTTTTTTTTTTTTTTTTGCTCCACGAAAATAAGATGTTAAATACGATGTATGTCACAATCTTGTTAGTCTTCAAAACATAGCTGTAATAATACTGCCAAGTGGTCAAGTTTACCAACTTTCCAAAAGCCAAGGGGGGAAGCTCCCCTCCTCCCCCCTTTCGGTACGTCCCTGAATACGTTAGCGAAAATATTCGCCACCTTTTTATTACGGTTACACTGGGCGAGAATAATAATGCATCGAATTCATATATGAGTAGATGGATAGATAGATAGATATATCGATCGATAGATCGATCGTTCGAGGAGAAAAACCTGGACATTGGCTCCCATAAGTGCCCGATTATTACAGAAATATGGCCGAATCTCAAAGTAGAGAGAGACGATCATCTCCTTTTCGCTGTTGGCTTTCTACGAGTAGTTTAATTTCGGGTTTGGTAGGCGTTTCACGGTGCTTTCTTAGCAAGATATACCAACTCGAAGATACTTCGAAAACCACCGTCGGTACCTTCTTTTGTAGAGGAAAGGTGTGACGTCACGCTAATATGGCAGCAAACTAGTCTGCAATCATCTATTTCGCTCTCTCTCTCTCTCTCTCTCTCTCTCTCTTTTTTTTCTATCAAAACTTCTTAGCAGTCCATGATTGATGAATAAGTGATGATGCGACGTACTACATCCTATACTTATATGTACCGACGTACCTACTACCTACGTATAGATAATAGGTATATCGTATGCGTATACGTAAGCTTACTGACGGTATGTTGGTCCTCCAAGGTTTGTCAAGTTTGCTATTTGTTGTTGAGTACTAGGGAGGCTTGGGAGAAAACTAAATTGGCATTCGATGAAAGTAGGTTTCTAACTATGATCACAAAAATTTAAATGCCCCTTTCACCATCTCTTCCAATTCTATAACACTTTTTGAAAAAGTAATAAAAAGTTGCGTATTTACCAACACCCGAAGGTAAATAGGCCAAGTGAATTTTCAGTGCAGATAGTAAGTTTTTATTTTTGGAAAATATTTTAGTGCGCTAGACGAATATAAAAATTGTGAAATATTGCGAATTAAAGAAAGAAATGAAAACTTTTTAATTAATTTTTTTAGTCAAAGAAATCCACACTATATATTTTACTTCATTTGGTACAAGAACCCATTTTTCATGAACGAATTTTTCGTAGTAGACATTAACGCATAATTATCTATTACGAGATCCAGTAAAACATTCATTTGTTTCTTTCCATTATGGCGCATTTAGCAACATCGAACGTTTTACAGGAAAGCTATTGTTTTCATGCTTACATGAATGCATGATACGTAATCAAAGAAATCTTGATCGTTTTTTTTTTATTTTTTTTTTTTTAAACATTTACGGTCTCGTAATGAAACTGTTTCCGAAAGTGAGGAATTATATCAACAAAAAATTTGATAACAACAAATTCTTAAATAACCATCAAATTTCTCTAAACGCATAGATTTGCGTTTTTTTCCCCTTAAATCTGAGGACTTGTTATCTGTGTCATCAACTATAGCAATCGTTAAGTGCAGCCATTTAGCGTTTATTGTCGGTAACGAGGGGGAGCCTATTTACCCGCTGTGGCCGACATGCCTTCAGTTAGCGTATACCCAGTGGCGTATCCAGACTGATGGTCAAGGGGGGGGGGGGGTCCAGCAAAATTTTCAAACATAAAAATCTGTTAGGTATAGGCTCAAAATGAGTGAATGGCGTAAAATTAATATTTGCGTACTTGCGTTTTTTAATTTTGCGATTTTATTGCTATTGATTATTTGCATATTACATTCTCGTTGTTGATGTGTATATGACCAAAATACTATTTTTGAAATCGCCAAGGGGGTCCAGAGCCCTTGGACCTAGCTAAATACGCCACTGCGTATACCTATTACCTACCTCATAATAGTAGTAGTCTTCTTTGTAAAGTTATACCGTAACATACCTACCATATACCGCAGTGGCAAAGTTGACATAGGATGGTTCGTGCCATAGGTTGCCGTTCACCAAAAATACTTACGCTCGCGCACACACAGAACGTACGTAGTAGGTACCACATACATATATCATAGAAGATGAATGACTGCGCGTTACGAAATCACGACATACGAGTACATGGGATGGTATTAGGATTCGAATTGAACTGACCAGCATACACCTATGTACGTACGTAGCATTCAATAATTACGAATTGGTTCTAGAAAAATCTACGCCGCTGGTGAAATGTTTGAATTCTTTTCTCTATTTTCGGAAATCGATTTCATTCGAATACGTTCGGTATACACTATAGGTAGAAGAGGGGAGGAGTGTGAGAGAAAACGAATCAACTATATTAAACGTTTGAATTTGTTTGTTTTTTTTTTTTAATTTTTTATTCTATTTTATTTTTTCGTGTATAAAATAATTTACCTACCAAGTGCACGTTCATTACATTTTGAAATGCACAGAAGAGAAACGGTCGTTGGTGTCAAACTGGTAATAACCGGTTTTCTTTCTACAACCTCCACATAATTAATATTGGAAATATAAGGCTAATAGTATTTTCTTCTAGCCAGGGATATTTTGTATCTTTTTTCTTTGTGGTTTCTTTTATTTATTTATTTATTTATTTTTTATTTTTTTCTCCTTCAGTTTATCTACTTACATTAATGTTTTGAAACTAACATTCCTTTTCTATGATATACGTATACTGTTTTTTTACACACATTATATTTCTCTCACGAAGTTCTTCGCAATTTTATTGGGTACCGCCGTTTGAATCCAGTTTTCTTCTTCCTCCCACTCACCTACTTATAGTGGGGAGCTGCAAGCTGAAAGTATTGTACGTAAACGAGGTTTAAATATTCTTTCTTATAAGTAGCTCTTCCTCTATCTATCGTAGTACATAATAATAATAGCGCCATTCAAAATCTAACTCGCTATCTCAGCTCATCCTTCTATGAAATAAACTCGAGACCAGGAAAGTGTATTTGCGTTGAAAATTCATTTTGAACTTTTTTCTTCTTTTTTCTGTTTTCTCTTAACAAAGGCAACTATTAGCTACCTAAATGATGTGTACAGTGTACACTGTACAGACGCTATAGGCAGTTTAAATGCAAGTAAGTAACTATACCAGTTCCGGTTTTGGGATCGCTTCTTGAAGGAGGGGGGGGGGTTCAGTTTCATAGAGTCAAGTGGGAAAGATAGTAAATTGTTTAAAATTACCACAAAAAAAAGATACCTATGTACGAAAAGAATGTTGGGGTTATTTCCGCTCGTTACATTTTTAATTAAAAAAAAAAACATCTGAAAAAGAAAAACAGCTCCTGGGAGGTTAGAAACCTAATCCCCTTCCTTAAAAACGGCTATGAAATATACCATGCGAGCCATTCGAACCCCGAGCACTAAAACGTCAAATTTTCTGTTCCGGGAAAAAACGTTGTAATTAGATGTTGGTAGCACTGTTGCAGTGCAAAGTACAATAAATAAAAGCACCACGACGTTTTTTCACCAGAATAAGGAATTTGACGTTTTTGTACTTCGGGTTCGATAGGTCGCATTGTATATACAGTACACCTCGATTATTTGACGCCAAAACCTATTTCACTATGATTTAATACCCCGATTATTTGACAATTCTCCGTATTATATGACACGAAACCTTTTCAGATGACTGATTTTTTTTATGCATGTACTTACCTATTTCTAAGTTGAAAAAAAATTACTTTGGTAGATATACATAATATAATGTAAGGGTTTTTTAAATATTTTATTTAGCTTTTTCCCAATAAAAAGCATTTAAAAAAATCTCCGTATCATTTGACTTTTCAGTTATTTGACGGACCTCATTCCCCAATTACGTCAAATAATCGAGGTTCGGCGACTGTGGTATTAACAGCTGTTGACGGAGTTCAAGCTAAATACCAAAAAAACGTGGCGATGGCGCAACAAAATAATGCCTGATAAGCAGATCACGGGTTTCCATAATTTTCTAGAAGGATAAAAGATCGTTCTTAGCAAACAATGAAAATTAACGGCGTAAAATTTCTATAACCTTACTTCGAGTACATATTATCATCAATCTACTATCGACTTCAAAGCTCCAAGCTAAATAGATTCTGTGGGTAGTTATTGCTAACATCGACTTCAACGCCTCCGTTGAGGTCATAGGGAACCGGAATCGGGAGCCTATAGCAGGTGTTGAAATAGTCAGTTGAAAAATCTACCTTTCGAATTGCACAGAGGTAATCTACATACAGCATTCAAAGAAAGTGTCATACAGCTATTTTGAAAAAATTCATTTCAAGAATTTCGCCAACTGTATCTGGAATTCTCTTGAGAATTCATTCGAGCTAAACTACAATTATCCGATGGAAGATGAGAAAATAATAGAAAATCATTATTATTTATTTATGTCCAATGCGTACTTATGGTGGAATTTTAGCACGAATAAATAAATTCATTGGGAACATTAATGTATGATTGTACTATAATAACTACAGCGAGTAAAATAAAGTCCGCTATAACGTGTCCAACTTCAGATGATAAAAGGTTGTTTACTGTATATAAAAGTGTGGGACTTGGTATAAAAGAATGTTTGATTTTGAAGATGGTAGGGAATACGAAGAATTAAATAACGAAACTATATGTATAATTGATAAAAGTAAATCTTTTGTTTTAAAAAATTTGAACTACGATAAATAGCATAGCCTGTAGGGTTTTTTGAATATACACAATACATATATATATTTTTTCAAAACAAAGAGCATTATGCAGCTTAATAAATATGGGTAGTTCCAAAATTACCTTTTACAATAGGCTCTGAGTTTGATAAATTATGCTGACTTTTGCAGTCTCAACGAATTTTTGTATTTTCTTTTACTCACTAATAATAATAATTTGCCAAATTTCTCCACTAAAATGACGATCTGGGTGGGTGTAACACCCTTCCCTCGCGCCCCGCTCCCAATGTTTAGAAATACTCAACACAACACTCCTTACAAGATTACGACGTTTTTAAAAAAGTTCCTAGCTCGCCTGTTAAGATAAGACAAGTAGGTACCCAGAAGGTACCATTTACAAAGATGCATGAGTATGTATGTAGTATAAAGGTTTCGGTACTATAGGTATAGTACGCGTAAGAATGGAGAGGACTGCGTATAATACTATGTATGTATAGATAGAAGGATGGATAGAGATACAAGCTATCACATACCTATACACAGTGCGTGGCGTGCAGATTAACCATTTTTTTCTTCTCCAAACAGTAAATTGGAGAAAATAGACCACCTTCCAACTTTTAATAGTTTATAGTGTCGTAGCGTAAATAATCAATTATACATTCCTTTTTTTAAAATCGCGTGGGAAAGCAAAAAGTTTACTCTGGCATAGTTTTTGTTCTGCTATTCTTTTTACTTCCACACGACTAACTAATTGTTGAATTGTTGGCATTGGCATTGGCATACCACCGATCGACAATGAATCGAACACCTACGGCGCGAGATGCTCTCAGCAATAACCTATACACAACTCACCTGCGAAACTGGAAAAACATCCACCAAACATTTCCCCATTTATGTAGTTTTCACCAGTTACACACCCGCTTAAACCTGACGAGCGTTTCTGTCGCTCAAATTCGAACGCTTTTCGCCCACGCTAACAAATGTGTTGGTGAAAATAACAACAACAACTATCTATTGATTAATCGTTCGCAGCGCTGTCTTACCGTTATTCGCGCGAGGTGGAAATGTCATCGATCACAATGACCGCAGACCAATTGACCACAATAATGACGTGCAATTCGGCTGTGTGTATAATGCATACTGTTTACTGCTGTATAGTTTAAGATGAAAGTGCTCGCAGTCGCAGCTTCAAGTAGACCCTTTTCGTTTCGTATAAATATTTAACCGGAGCGCTCATTCCGCACACTGCGCGAGACTAATCGTTCGACAACGCGTATATCCTTTGTTCGCGCGTGTCCATCATTGATCATTGAGAAAACATCTCGCCGTTTGCCCTTCTGGTTTTTCGCCTTAGCCGGCTCCAACCCCAACACTAACGTCGTTTTCTTTTTGCATTTATGGCTAACTCTCGGCACTCGCAGCTGAGGAACGAAAGCAAGGCTGCGCGCTGAGTACATTACATACCTGAGTAATAACCTTATTAAACTAGCGGGCGACTCGATTCAAAATTTTATTCGCAGCTTATTGCCTCGTGCGCGTACGCGTTCAAGCGAGCCAAACATGATTGCATTTCCGAACACTGGTCATTGGTCATTGGTCAATGGTCAATGGTCACCGGTCACCGGTCACCGTAATAAGTGATTCAGCTTTCGGCGTAAGCGTGTAAAATATACTTACTTACTTCGATTCGGGCAAATTTATTTCAGCTGAGTTTTCATTTATTTATCATTATTATTTATTTATTTATTTTTTCTTGACGAAAACTCGCGCGTTTTAATTACTGCGAATAGAATTACGTTCCTGCACTTACGTATATATAATTGTACATAGTGTGTAGATATACATAATACGATACACGATGAACGAACCGAAGCGAACGGACTCGTACCCCATGATGGTTGATAATATCTCCTTTCTTTTCTTTTCTTTTTTTTTTTCTTTATTGGTACCTGCCTAATTACGATGATCCAACCAACCAACCAACCAACCAATCAACCAATCAACCAAACAACCAACCATTACCTTTCTCTTCTCATTCAGTGCCATGCCGTTGCAGTATTCGACGATAGTGTGGATAATCCATCGCTTTTTAAAATAGATTGTAGGTCCAAAGATTGTAGCTCTTTCCTTAGTCCTCTAGCCCTGTGACCATCTGATAGCTTTTTAGCCTGTTATTAGGCTTCAAACGTTTCAACACAGTGCACAAATGCAAGAATAATGATGGACATTTTTCTGCGCACATACCTAGTATCCGCCATCTAAGTACCTATCTGCTATCTACACACCGGTATACAATGTTTTGTATGAAAGGCACATCGATGAAATTGGAAAAAAGGAAATCGTGCAGTATAAATGCGCCTTTAACCGACCGTGTCACAATGTTGTTCTTCGCTTACGGACCATGCTGAAATCGAAATGTATACAAAATAAATTCCGTACCGTGAACAAATTACCCCCTACGAAGTCATGTCTAATTCTACACAAAAACAAAGTTAAACGGTCATCGCAAGGTTTTGCTGTCAAATAATGTGGTCATTTTAACGGTCCACTCCGTTCTGGATGATATGTAGTAGAAAAATAGATTACAGATCTATCGTACCGTACCTAATTAGCCAATACTGATGCCGATGATACTAATGTTGATGCAACCGGATATTGTGTGCATTTCAAAACCCTCATAACTCTTGGCTTACACCTTAGCGTGAAAAAAAAAAAAAAAAAAAAAAATGAAAAATAGGAAAAAAAGATGCCTATATACGTACGCTCGTACAATTACGCTAACAAAGTGACCATAAAAGGCTAGGTAATTTTGTAAGTGTTGAAAGGAAAAAATTACATAATCGCGGTTGATTTGGTTTTAATTTGGTGACATTTTGGCTTATGTTTTTATGTTGTGAAAGTTTCGTCGATAGTGCAGCAAATAATGGTTATAAAATAGGATAAACTGAAGAACAGCGAAGAGGCTAGACTAACTGCAAATTCGAAAAATAAATTTACGTAGGTGAGTGGTGCAATGTGTGACCAGAGCTTTACGATCAACGTGGACACATCGATTTGAAAGTTAGAGAACAACAGCGTAGCAAGAATTTTCTCATTTTTAGCATGCTAGCATATCTACTACATAGCTACCTAAGTACCTATACGTTTACATGTTGAATTTTGAACAGCACGGTGGTATGTCTCACGCCAAACTACGTACCTTAATACGTACGTATGAATTCTACTAACCATAATTTTTGAAACAGACAAAATTATAAGTTATTTGATTACAGCGCAGTGGCGGTTTTAAGTGGGCTTCAAAGTGGCCTAACAAACGAACGACCATTTTTTTTTCAGCTGAGTTTTTAACTAAAAGCAATAGCTACTACAGCCTACCTCATTTAGGAAGGGGAGGGTAGAGTTTTCAACTTTTCGGTTTATTCAATTTTTTTTTTTTTTTTTTTTTTGGCTCGTGGCAATAAGAAACACACATTGGTATCACGAAAAAGAAAGTTCGTTGTACATTTATTATTTTCTCAGACGAATCAAATATTTAAGAAAGAAAGAAAGAAAAAAAAAACACCTGTTTCTCTACAGAATGAAAATCATAAGTACATTTCCTGATGATAAAATTTTGATGATGGAGAAATAATGAAAGCGAAAAAAACTAATATTAAATACATAATAACTCACTATAACATTGACAAACCAAATTAATACTCTTCATCAAATTTTTCGTAATTTTTACAGTTCACGTTCTGAGAGTTAATAAGGCTCATCTCCAGAGGCCTTTAAAAGCTATGTGCTGTGAGGAGGCGGAAGGGGGCAGGGGGGATGCGTTTCAAATTTATCAACTGTTTTTTATTCTTCAAAATTTCCGATTAATTTCTAAAAATTTTACAAGTAAATGTGGCAAGAAAACAAGTTTCATAAAGCTTTGTAAATTCACGTAATTTTTCATTGCGCGTGTCAAAAAAGCAACCATATCCAAAACATAAGACGCCTATCTGGTGCTCGGACTGCGACGGTGGTACTTGAATATTTTTGTATGCTATCATACACATCTCACGTACCAACAAAATTATGTAATATTGTTACAGTCTATTGTACATTTTCAAATTGTGAAAATTTACAACTTATTTTGGAATTTTACTTTTTGCTTTGTTTTTCATATTTTAACATTCTACAACTTCTCTCAATTTTTATAACTTCTGCCAACTCCTACTCAATTTTATCGACTCAGAAACGCTTGAAGGGGTGAGGCACCCTCCTCATATCCCCCGGTCAGTAGACCTATGTTCATCTCGGTCGCTGATAGGTGTCAATGAAATCGAGTCAAATACAAAGAGACGGTGTGGTGAATGAATACGGTGGGGAGGGCAGCAGGGGGGCCCCGGGGTATTATTGAAAACCAACTCCAACAGCTCGTGAATCGTGATTTTCACTTATGTATTTTACGCACTTTTAGAAAACAACTTTCTGCATAAATAGGTAGGTAATGCGCAGAGGTACCGTAATAAAGCGCGCACATCTTTATTTCGTCATCGGTAACAACTATTCGAATAAAGGTAGATCTACACGTTATCGAATTTACTATCTAATTCTTTCAGATTTTATCGATCGAAGGTATTTATCCCGGTCAAATAAGTACTATACACGTAGGTAATAGGTAATAGGTAATTAGGTATGTATCGATATGGTAAAGAACGTTTTTTCTCACGTAAAATACACCCACACGCGTCGTTTGTACTATCGATACGACATACAACCTTGTACTCGCACGTACACATACGCGTATGCCGTATATGTAGCACGTTCACAATGCACATGTACTCGTATATCGTTGACTGGCTCACAGAAAATACGAACTTTTTAGTAACTTACTTAAGTGTTAGGTTATAGGTATACGCTATACAGTGTACATAATATAGGCATATGTAATGCTTGATGTGTACGAGTTAACAAAGAGTGCGAAGCGAAGGGCGGCTTGTTGATGGAACGACAAATGAAAAATTATGAAATGGTACCTGGTTCTCTGGTAGTATATTTGTTGTGAAAAGTAATTTGCACCCAGAACTGGTTCTATTACAATACTTATGTTTTGGCGCGGGCAAAGAAATGCCAATCGATTCGAATTAGAAGACAAATGGCAGTGGATAGTTAGTTGATAGCGATTCGTGATGCTCGTTCAGTAAGCTCTCAATGGTATGGTATGGTATGGTATGATGTGATATGGTATAGCGTTATAGGTGCGAAGTACACGTAAAAATTAGGCATCAACATCAACACAAGAAGAGAATGATGTTTATCGGACGAAGCGGAAACCAATCGCTTACTGCTTTGGGATTTTCGTGTTTTCCTAGACAAATACGAGCACACACACATTACACACAAGAAGGATGGCTGCGACTGCGGTTAACCTATTAACGATTTTAACGTTTGGCCTCGAGATGAAAGGCGAGGAAGAGACTGGAAGATTGTGAATAGATGTTGGATTGTTAGGGGGCGGGAAAGAGGGGCGGACATCAAAGGTTAAAGTGAAAGAAACACCAACCGAAGCCGAGAACGTATATTGGCTAATGGCGCACATAAAAATAATAATGTTCTTTTAACGCGAACTAAAGCGAAGTGTGTACATGTACACATTGATACTGATAGGCGATATAACCATTAGATAGGCCGCGTTTCGGAGCGAGCAACACGGACACGAAGAGGCTCGTTCGGCCAGGTTCAATTCCCACGATACGGCTAACCGGATGGATGAACCCCGTAAAATGAATTTCCTTGGGCTCTCGGCGTCGTTGCCGTTTACCGTTGCCGTCGCCGTCGCCGTCGCCGATGTTGGTATCGAGTCTTGGTATTGGTACCTAATGATCGAAGCGAACCAAATATTTTACCATTAGGCAATTGGCTATTGGCAATAATTTGAACGCGCGATTCGTTTTTGTTTTTTTTTTCTGCTTTTCCACGCTCGTAAAAATGGCAGATTCGCGAATCATTATGACCGTTCTAACATCTTTCGTTACTTGGGAATACTTTTTCATGTCTTCTTAAAAGCCAGACGTTTATTGGTTCGTTAGTTGGCCGCTTCTGTGTTAGTTTGTTTTCGATGTTATGTTATGTTATGTTATGTTACGTTGTGTTATGTTACAACACGCGGCGCGGTGCGGCAGCTGCATGGCAACCAGCGAGACCTGATATACCTCATATCATATCATATCATATCATATCAAACTAGTTTCCATAGAAAGAATTTCAATTCGATCGTATTACAGAGCGTGTGCTACTCGTACATCAAAAAGTCTACACCATATTATACTCACAATCGCAGCAGACACGGGTAAAGGTGCATATAGGTATATGTATTAGGTAAATAAGGTACACGCATTTACCCCGTCTCATCTTGTACGTCTGTACTACATATTTACGTACATGAGTGAGTTGTCTGCTTCATTCGTGCTCTTGAGTTCGATGTAATTATGGACTCGGTGATGTGCGCTCGATTCCAAAACGGCATAATGAAATACTCAAATTTAAGCGTGAACTATGTAAGTTCGACAACACTAATACATACGTACCTACGTAGTTTACGTACTTCATTACTTATTTGAATTATGACTTATCATCGTAGTTGACTCTAGGTTGAGGTTGAGCTTGAGCTTGAGCTTTAAATGGTTGAAGTGTGTGAGCATCGTGCACTTGAGCCATTTGTATAGCCCATGGTTCCTCACTACTCATCATCACTTAAGTATCAGCTGAAGCTCAGCTGATAATGTAAGAAATTGCTGTGCAGTTATACGAGTAGAGTGGTGTCAATAAGAGTCACCTTTTCATCAATAGGATTATATTCCATTCCATATATTTCCTGTCAGATTCGCAGGCCCCAGATGGAGTACTCGAGGAATTCAACCCAGCAAGGTTCACAAACCTTTGATAACTCTCCCTTCAAATTCTGTGTTGATGAGTTGCCTTCTCCACGTACAACCGTAGCCAAGGTATGGAAAAGGATTGAAGAAGTTGTTAAATAAAGAATGGATAACCATTGTAGAAGAGTGTGCTTTTCTAAGGTGTCAGAGCAATCGTTGCTGCTTTGATACATACTGCGACCCGGAGTTCTTGAATAATTAAGCGAGGAATAAGTTTTGGCGTGTAGAAATGAGAAATAATGCCGAACCTATGTAGGCTGCTTCGGGTTTACTAAGCCCGTATTCGCTAGAGAATAAGTGACCCTAAATTATTGAACAATCGATTCAAATCTAATTAATAATAATTACACTCAGCGGCGGACTTAGCTTCCGCGCAGACCATATAAACGAAGACCTCCCTCTCCCTCCACCAAGAATAAATCGGAATACAAAAATTTGGTCGCATTAAGAAAATGATTGTTGAATTATTTTCATTTAAATCATCATCAGTACTACAACTATAGTACTTAATACTCATACAGTAGCCCACGCTTTATACGAATTTATCACTCAAAAATGTTGAAAAAGGGGGCAGAAAGTTTTTTATTAATATCTAGGATAAAAATTGAGCACAGCTCGTTCGAAAGGGCCTGACATTTTATGCATAATTCAATTTTAAAACATTACTGCCATCGATGTGAGTCTCGAGTTATTTTAACAAAACTAATTAATTTTTAGAGCGCTCTCTGTGAATGAGCTCCAGTTCTAAAAATAAATGTGACTTATTACTACTAGATTTTTTGCAAACGGCCCAAGAAAAAATATGGATGGAAAGTTCACAAGTTGCTCATTCGAAATAGCATAAAATTCGGAATGTGTGTTCACTACCTGTTACGAAACAATTATCATTGATTTACTTTTTGAGATAATAGGTACATAGTGAAGGAAAAAAATCGCTTTTACGAAGTTACTTCCAAACCTAAATCGACGATTGTAACTTTTAGAAAAATTAAATCATTTTGCCCATCAATCTCTTCAAAATGAGCCATTTGCAAGCCCGCCCTGTACCTTAAATTTTTTCCAAGATATTAGCAAAAAACTATTCCAACTTCTGCAGTTTTATAGAGGGATAAATAAGTAGTAGTAGGCCTACTCGCACACTACATTTTTTTTTTCGGCGTTTTACATTCCGCAAATTTATTAATAATCAATTCATGATTGAAGAAAAGTGCAATCTCTGAATCGATACACAGAACTGCTAGAGCTTGCAATCTGTCCTGCTCGATTTTATTTCTCTACAGTACAGAAAAAGTCCTTTCCGCTAAACAGTTTGTTGCCGGGGAACACAAACATGAATTTTAAAAATGATGTCGATAATTGGGCGAACGGAACTCAATTTCTAGTTGATAAACCACTAATAGAATTGTTAAAATTGTAGCGTTCTTTGGTATTTCAATTTTCATTTCATTTTCCCATTCATATAAGCAAAAAACTGTTTTAGCTCATCTTTGAATTCGGCTTCGCTGAAAAACCTTCTGTGATAATGTTCTATGGTATTTACGTTGTTTTCAGTCTTATTAAAGTCATCTTTGTCGTTGACGTACCTTATAATTCACATACATAATATAGGCATGTAGATGAAGTACTATAGATGGTATACATTATGTGAGAATATCGTCTATAATGGTTAGCGTGTACATTTCCATATTTCATCGCTCATCACTCTGATTGGACTTGTGTTACCTCGTACCTACGCGCTTCCATCAAGCAAACCATCGTTATTCAGTTATACGCCAGACTGGTATAGAAATAAAAGTATATATAGGAATATAATATACAGCATATATAAAAATACATATACGATCACTCTGTTAATACCAACCATCCAATTGACGTTTTAGTTTTAGGCAGCATTATTATGAAGTTTCTTCATCTGCGACCGCGCCGCCCCATCTATTGCGCTAATGCCATCTTATTCATTTTCAGTCGTTTAAACAAACTGGCGAAAGTGCGAACACGTAAAGTTGAATTTTGAGATGAAAAATAGCCGGTAAAATACCATATACTGTGTATATCCATTAAAATGACAATCTATAAAATCCAACACATGATTTTCATCGACCTTATAGAGATTTTATCAACTTTAATAGCGTTAGTTTTTCATTCAATATAAGCTATCACTATTGTTTCAAGACTGGAAAGGTAAAAGGTAAAAGATAAGAGGAAAATGGAAAATGAAAAAAGAAAAAAAAATCAAACAAAAAAACAAAAACACAAAAGCAAAAAAAAACGAATGATAACAAAAGAACATGAAGTAACATCTGCAGAAATATTATCCGGTTAGCGTGTTTCATGATAATCACCGACAATATAGATTGGTATCAAACCAGTTTCTGCGTAATATTCACCATGTAATTGAAACTGTTGTTTGTGCGTTAATAATCGATGTACGATTTACATATTGCATCTGCATACACAGATATACCTACTACGCCTATATGCATCATAGCAGTTGATACGTATCTACTGTGTAGGTACTATAGGTACATAGATTTGAACGTATACTCCTATGCACTGTTACTGTTATGAATATATGCAGTTCGTCTTATAGAACTCTATACAAGCAAAGCACCAAATTCTGCTTTGTTAAATAACCAAGCAGATATAACGCGTTGGTAACACTGATTTCTGTCTCCATAACCAATCACAATCCATTTAGAGGCAATGATGACTGTAATATAACAGCATTTCAAGCTATTTCATTAAGGAAATTAGTGCTTTGCTTGTATGAGCTTCTTTCGGACTTACGATATATGAATAACGCATTAAGTTGATAAGTATAGGACATACGTACAACGTACCGTCTACAGTATGTACTGTGAATTAGATATCTATTTCCTATTCTACGTGTACAGATTTGTACACGCGAACGCGGCTCTTCTTCCCTGCTAAGGTGCTAACTTTCGTTCTTCATCGTCTGCGTAGTCATAGTATGCTTAGGTGTTTACTGGGTACAGCAAGTATACGCGCCTGCTGGCTCATGGGTGAGCGAAAAGAATTTTCAGAGGAAACTTTAGCTCAGTTAGGTATACCTACGTAAAAAAAGTTAACGTAATTTCACTTGGGTTTATCGTTAATATTATACTTTATTCCTTGCGCTCTGTTATGTATTAAACGAGGATGGCCGGAGCGGCTGACCGGAGTATACATGCAGACAGAGTCAGAACTGGGGCCCTATTCTTTGAAAAAACGTAAGCAGTCATGCCACATTACTGGAGGTGAGTTTTTTAACTGGGGTTTGTTCAGGTTTGCATAATTATAACTTTGCTAATCCCTTCATGTCTACCGGCCATATCCAATACAAAGTCTGAAAATTCCTAACCAGCAGTATGCAGTAATCATATAAACACATATTTCTCAAATTATGACCTTCTGAGACTCCTCAAACCATCCTCAAATTTTTACGATCTACCATTCTATATCCATTTTGACCTAAATGCAAGAGGTCATATTCTCGTCACGAACTAACTTTACATACAAAGTTTGACCTTTGTAGATCGTTTTGGTGAGGAGACATAGACGATTCAAGGAATTTCATGGCTCAAAATCTCGTCAAAAAGCTATCAGTTTACGTATAAAAGTTGTATCCCTTGAAAAACGGTGAAAGTTGGATCTACCTTAAAGAATGGTTGTAGGAGCTATTTATTGGCTCCAGAAAATTTTTTACTTTTATTATATTAAATGAGAGTCGACTCTATGCTTCAAAAAGGCAGTTATAAGGTGGCTCCGTGAGAAAGTGGACACCGTATATCGAGCCGTATATTTAAATATACATTTTCGGAAAATGTTGGATCCTTCTTGTTGAGGACATCCATTGGATAGAGCGTGTCTCGGCGAAATTAACGCATGCTTTGTGAGAGTTAGCTGCATTCACGGTATCCACTTCCGCATGGAGCCAAATTTATAACTGCTTTTTTATATGGCGTCGGGAGCTGACTTTTATATGTTAGACATTTGCTAGATGATTACAAATGGTTTGAAACGCAAAGATTTGAAGATCCTACCTTCCGCCGACCTTACCTTGCCAAATCAGATACTTATGCTGTAATAGCTGTCGTTTTCAAATTAAAAACTCAGCTTACAAAACTGGGACTGCGCAACTAGAGCGCGCAAAAAAAAACTCATCGCAAATATCAAATAGCCTAAAGCGCGTTACAGAAGTTATGTAGGTATTCTTGAAATCATTCTGTCATTACTTATCACATTACATGCTTGTCTACTAGTAGTTTATTCATGTTTACATGTATATTATATAATAAGTATTCGTTCGGTATTTCATTTTCCCATTATATAAGCAAAAAAACTCTTTTAGCTCATCTTTGAATTCGGCTTCGCTGAAAAACCTTCTGTGATAATTTCTATGGTATTTACGTTGTTTTCAAGTCTTATTAAAGTCATCTTTGTCGTTGACGTACCTTATAATTCACATACATAATATAGGCATGTAGATGAAGTACTAGATGGTATACATTATGTGAGAATATCGTCTATAATGGTTAGCGTGTACATTTCCATATTTCATCGCTCATCACTCTGATTGGACTTGTGTTACCTCGTACCTACGCGCTTCCATCAAGCAAACCATCGTTATTCAGTTATACGCCAGACTGGTATAGAAGTAAAAGTATATATAGGAATATAATATACAGCATATATAAAAATACATATACGATCACTCTGTTAATACCAACCATCCAATTGACGTTTTAGTTTTAGGCAGCATTATTATGAAGTTTCTTCATCTGCGACCGCGCCGCCCCATCTATTGCGCTAATGCCACCTTATTCATTTTCAGTCGTTTAAATAAACTGGCGAAAGTGCGAACACGTAAAGTTGAATTTTGAGATGAAAAATAGTCGGTAAAATACCATATATTGTGTATATCCATTAAAATGACAATCTATAAAATCCAACACGTGATTTTCATCGACCTTATAGAGATTTTATCAACTTTAATAGCGTTAGTTTTTCATTCAATATAAGCTATCACTATTGTTTCAAGACTGGAAAGGTAAAAGGTAAAAGATAAGAGGAAAATGGAAAATGAAAAAAGAAAAAAAAATCAAACAAAAAAACAAAAACACAAAAGCAAAAAAAAACGAATGATAACAAAAGAACATGAAGTAACATCTGCAGAAATATTATCCGGTTAGCGTGTTTCATGATAATCACCGACAATATAGATTGGTATCAAACCAGTTTCTGCGTAATATTCAACATGTAATTGAAACTGTTGTTTGTGCGTTAATAATCGATGTACGATTTACATATTGCATCTGCATATACAGATATACCTACTACGCCTATATGCATCATAGCAGTTGGTACGTATCTACTGTGTAGGTACTAGGTACTATAGGTACATAGATTTGAACGTATACTCCTATGCACTGTTACTGTTATGAATATATGCAGTTCGTCTGATAGAACTCTATACAAGCAAAGCACCAAATTCTGTTTTGTTAAATAACCAAGTAGATATAACGCGTTGGTAACACTGATTTCTGTCTCCATAACCAATCACAATCCATTTAGAGGCAATGATGACTGTAATATAACAGCATTTCAAGCTATTTCATTAAGGAAATTAGTGCTTTGCTTGTATGAGCTTCTTTCGGACTTACGATACATGAATAACGCATTAAGTTGATAAGTATAGGACATACGTACAACGTATCGTCTACAGTATGTACTGTGAATTAGATATCTATTTCCTATTCTACGTGTACAGATTTGTACACGCGAACGCGGCTCTTCTTCCCTGCTAAGGTGCTAACTTTCGTTCTTCATCGTCTGCGTAGTCATAGTATGCTTAGGTGTTTACTGGTACAGCAGTATACGCGCCTGCTGGCTCATGGGTGAGCGAAAAGAATTTTTCAGAGGAAACTTTAGCTCAGTTAGGTATACCTACGTAAAAAAAGTTAACGCAATTTCACTTGGGTTTATCGTTAATATTATACTTTATTCCTTGCGCTCTGTTATGTATTAAACGAGGATGACCGGAGCGCCTGACCGGAGTATACATGCAGACAGAGTCAGAACTGGGGCCCTATTCTTTGAAAAAACGTAAGCAGTCATGCCACATTACTGGAGGTGAGTTTTGAATTTCAACCATAACATCTTTTTCCGTGTACTATCCTCACTATCTCGACCAAGGGGGGAGACACTTGATGAAAACCCAAATTACGTTATCTTAGGTTCCTATGGGCCGATTTCAATTTTGAGAAAACGTACAGCTGTATTTTACCAACAGAAACTTCGTGTAAAAATTTCAAAACAATTCGTTCATGAACGTCCTCACAAAGACGAGATATGTTTGTGAAAAATAAGCCGCATTACAAATGTTATAATTATGAATTAATTTCTACTAATGTCGTTATGTTAGTTTATAATGAATATTACTTGAAATTTGAAATGCGTATCTACAAATTAAGTGTTTCTCATAAACATTAAAAAGCACTGGAGATGTCGTAATTTTAAAGGAGGTTTGGGAAGGCTCCCCCCCCCCCCCCGGAATGAGCTGGGTGTTGGGTCGCGAAGCGGCCAGGGGGCGGAGTCTCCTAGTAGGTATATATTATTTTAACGATTGTTGCAAGGATTAAGGCACCTTTTTATTCACGCTAACGGTGCAAAATTTTGCACGGAATACAACACTTTAAGCTTGTTGCGCAGTTTAGGAATAGCTCCATCCGGCTTACTCCTGTTACGCCGATGTGGTTACTCGAATATTTTTAACAAAAAATGTTCCTTAAGTAGAGAAATATTTAAAAATTTCAACTTCGTTAAAATTTTCACCTAGACTGAGAAGGCCATTTACGCGTCAAGTCTGCTGCTTACATATTTCTTAAAAGCCGTAATGGGCGAGTAATTGAGCTGTAAACTTGGAAATTGAAATAATTACTTTACCACATCCACACAGCCACACCAGTGAGAGATTCGTTTATATGTATTACGAAACACGGCACATTTTCAGAGTTGCTATTCTTAATTCTTGATTGCTTCGTGATACATGAAGGTAAAATAGGTAGGTAAATATCACTTGCGTAACGTACATATATACTGTAAGTAGAGGTACCTATTTTGCCTACATCTCATGCGTAGTAACTATCTAGTTGAGGGCAAGCTTGAATCGATGAATATAGTTCAAAGAAGAAGAAGAAGGAAAAAATGAAATTCGCGCTGCATGAATACACGGATATGGAATACAAATCGGTTTTTGCCACCGACCAGTGGCCAACCTACATCTCCGCATTCTCTGCAAGAGCTGACACTAAATTTTCATGTACCTCCGCTTCTCCGCTTCTTCTGTGTACAATTTCCATTTCTGCATTTTCAACGCTTTTCGCTACTTTCCTTTTCATTTCATTTGTAGCCAAGGAATACTCGCCAAGAGTTTCAGTATAGTCGCTTTGGCCTCTTCTTTGGCCGTGGGCTGATCGCTATAATCCTTGACTTTCGAATGATTTCAAATGAATGGGGGAGGAAGAAACATTGCCAGTTTACAGTTTTCATTATTCGATACACAATAACGCGCGAATGGGAATAATATTCCTTCAACACATCTGCGTTTCCACGAAATCGGGCGTATATTCGAATTATTTCATCATAATTTACCTACTCGCATACTTATACAATACGAGTATCAGCGCTATTCAGCTTACGAAAGACGTGTACGACGCATACGGTATTGCAACAATTTGTAGAGCACCATGTCATTACCAACTTCACACCATGATGCGCCACCGCTATCGCCATCGCCATCGCCATCGCCATCGCCATCGCCATCGCCATCGCCATAGTCATAGTCAAACGCAAAAACAAAGCGGGGTTACGAGCATACGACATGTATTACGCACCACTATCGTTTCGTACTTACTTAATCATGCTTCGTACCGATAAAATTCGAGAATACGTCTATAATAATACGCAGGTACAAGTACTACCGCGTATCTGGAAGGAAGGAAGGAAGGAAGGAAGGAAGGAAGGAAAGAAGGATGGATGGGTGGATGGATGGATGGATGATAGCGCAACGAAGAAAAAAAAAAGCATATCTAATTTACAGGCGTTATTCTAGCACCTAGCGTAATAGTGATAGACTACGACTACTGCGGCTAACCGATTATATGGCAGAGGGTTGAAAGGAAAAAAAGGATCGAACGTGCACGGAATTATTGTTCAAGCTCGACACGGACACCAATTCCAATATTCGTAGGCCGAACACGGTGTACAAGAACATGGTTTTGCCATCGCGCGGCTTGGCGCTTGGCGCTGTCCGCGACCAAGTCGGTAGTGGTGACTAGGTATATAATATTTATTGTAGTATAGCAGTTGTAGACGTATTTACATCGGGCACGGCGCGGGCTTTTGTAATGGAGCTAAAAGACACCTATTTTTTCTTTTTTTCACCTCTCGGTTTGATGAACAGATAACGCACGGATTTCCACAAATAAAAACTGGTTAATTCGGCAGACTTTCGGCGCCAGGCGTTTCACACATACATCGTGTAACAATTAATTTATTACACCTTTATTTTATGGCCGTCGCCGCCACCACTACCGCCATATCCGCGTGTTTAATGTCGGCAAGTTGGACTGGTACATACTCACGCACGCACGTACAGTACGTACGTGTGCAGCTATGCACCACTCGAATATGTGCATGTTAGGAATGAGATTACATGAGTAATTAAACTATGTACTACAAGATGCAGCCACCCGCCCAAGGGCGGCTTTAAATACAATCATTGACATGATATTAATACAAAACAAATTTTATTTAAAAAAACAAAGGAAATACTATCGAATGAAAAATTGAATATAATAATTATTGACTTTTTTTTTTCTTTTTTAACAAAAACAAAAAAAGGAAGATATATAGATAGGTAAGCCATGAAGTAGCATGACTCAATTCACATCAAAAATATTTATAAAAATGAAAGAAATAGAGTCAAACAAAAAGTAATCAATATAAGTCTAACTAAGGTAAAAGAAATAGATATGGAAGATTCATGAAATTTCCTGTAGTAATTTCCCTTCCGAAATTAGATCTCCTCATGATGAATCCGGCTTTAGGTATAGGAATTATAATCGAATTAAAATATAATGGTACCGCCGAACAGGGACCGAAACAAATTTTCACAAATGAATATTTCAAAGCTTTTGAAAGTGTTACGTATAGTCCAGACAATGTTAATATAAAATATTCTATATTCGTAGGTCTCAATATGTCTGTGAAATTCACTTGGGAAGGAAAAAACAGAATAGGTTATTCACTTATGGTCATTTCATCATAATATGAAGCCATAAAAAATGTTCGGCTTTTCATGAATCACCACTACATTTTTAGCTACAATTTTAGCCTGATAACCCCTCCTTCCCCCTCCAACATCATGCATGCAGGTGAATTGGGAAAACTATACACTTCTTCTCCCTCATAACTATATGAGTTTATATTATTTAATTACTCAAATTACGCTCATATTTTTACAGTTGGCCATTTTGGATCCATTTCGAACCAAATTTAATGGGTTATATGCTGTTCATCAACTAACCCTATATAAATTTTAACCTTTCTACTTCGATTTGGTAAGGAGATATGAAAGATTTAAGAAATTTTATGACTTGAAATTGCCTGAAAAAAGCTATTTCTTGCTCTCACTCAACTACAAATACTCTTGGGAATCTGAAATTTTGATATGTTGGTGTCTATGATACACTTTTTCATATGAGATCAAAAACGAAGAATTCGAGCTATTTGTCCTTTTTCCAGTCCCCCTTTGAATTTTCAGTGGTCTGACATTTAGAAGAAGTATAAAAGAAACAAGAAAGTTGTTTTTTCGCATTTTCAAGAAAAATCTCCCACCAAGTTTTCAGTGAATGTCATGAATACCCGCTGAAGAGCTTTCGAAGCGAAACTTCGCAGGAACCATCTACGTGCAAGTACAAATGTACTGTAAAATTTTCATCGCAATCGGTTCGCTAGAAGACGCGTGATGCGACCACAAAAAACGACGCTGTTCCTTTATAATATAGATAACGATACACATATCTACTTCTTTGCAAATTGTATGTACATTCAGGGGGACATTTTTTTGAAAATGACTGTAATCGTGCAGAGAACGCGATGTGGTGTGTATTTTGGTACCATCGGAATTTAGTAAATGAACTCGGTTTTAAAGAATTTATAAAAGGTAAACGCAAATGAGTATCAAATGAAGTCCTCAAAAGGTATAGAAGGTATGATTCATGCGACGGCAAAATGAGCTAGACGCTGCCCAAACGCAAATTCCGGCTATAACTAAACAGGGCTGTAATAACGGTAACGGAACGTAATGGAATAACGGAACGAAATTTTTGAGAACTGAACGTAACGAAACGTAACAGATCAATTTTGTTAGTATTCCGTTATTTTATATTGTTTTCATTTTTTGAAATTTGAATGCTGGCAAAATTCTGCAAGTCCAGTGCAATACGCATTTTTTGACGTGAAATTGAAATTCGATTGTCTATCATCAATAAAAAAATAAAATAAAAAAAAGGCGATACTCAAACTTATAACTTCATCAACTCGAACTGAAAAAGAAGTAAAGAACAGAATGGAATGTAACGGAACGGAACGTAACGTAACGTAACCTTCAAAGTTGGAACGGAACGTAACACGATTCGTTATTACAGCCCTGTAACTAAACTATCTACGAATACTTTGAGCGGCGATTCATACGAAACTACAAGTCTCCACAACATACATAACTACCTACATTAGAACTGTTTTCTTTTCTGTATATCTACGTATCGCTTCGAAGGGTGAAGAGACATACACGAATTGACCTTCTGGGAACACGCTTTAATTCCAAATTTTTTAGCCTTACATTTGAAAATGATAATAAGATGGACCAAAGAATTCGCGGAATTGCCGAAAGTCCACAGACAGACTGTGAGAACTAGTCAATGAGTCGTCAGAATGTATCAGTATCTAATCTATGTTTTACATATACGTAGTGTAACTATGTACTAACTACATGAATACATACGAGCAGGTATGTAATCATACCTATGTTTACAAGATTGTTATGTTTTGAGGGCACTGTCAACTTCTCATAGTTTGTCTTGTGACTTAATGGCGTTGCGCGTCTTGGTATATTATTTCCCGTTTGAAAAAGCATGAAAACCCAATGTAAAGCTACAAAAGTTAAGGTTAAAGCAAGTCCGCAGAACGTCGATTTGTGTATTTCTCTCAGGGGCGTACCGAGGACATTCTTCAGGGGGGGGGGAGAAAACCAAAAATTGCCAACTAATTTTACCCACTGTTGACCTTTTTTTTTTTTTTTTGCTCCACGAAAAAATATGATGCACAGTCTTGTTAGTCTTCAAAAAATTTAAATACTGCACAAGTGGTCAAATTTGCCAACTTTTTACGCTTAAACTCCAAATTTACCAACTTTCCAAAAGCCCCCCCCCCTCTCGGTACGTCCCTGATTTCTCTTCACCTTTCGAAGTGATACCTAGAGTCTTAGACCTATTACCTAATACCTACCTACCTACGTCTACATACATATAGAAAAAATTTCAACGGGCGTTGAGGGGACTTGAGCTTTTGTACAAATACGTCAAGTCCTATGCTATGCTCGAATATAAGTAAAAGCCGTATTGCGGAAATCAATTCACGCTCATGCGCGAAAGGCAATACGATTGGTTGGGATACGAAGAGTGGTTTACGAGTTATCTTCCCTTCACCTCCCAACAACCTGAAGCCTCTCTTCCGCAACACCGTTTTCCCTATACAACGAGTATTTGTGTTTCAAACTTTTCTCAAATTTTCCATGGGTTATACGTATACGTACGCTAGCAGTCTAGAACTTGAATGCCTTTGCTTTGGTATTGGTATGAATCATAGCTCGTACACTCGCAGTCTTCGTAGATTATGATTTCGTTAGCAACTCGCACTTGGGCAGCGTATACCTCATTTTTCCTCTTCACAAATCATATGTACCTTTTGTGAGTGTGACCACAATGCACGGCACTGATGGATATGCAATCCGCAGCACAGGCAGCACTCCACGATATCATCACTTACGTGGCCAGTACCTCTGTATACCTGTATGTGTGCGTGTACGCGTATGCGTACGTACGTAAGCAATATGTAGTGGAAAAAAAAAACACACGCCTAATTGATACGTATGTACATAATTATAATGAAGGGAGAAACGAGCGAAGGTTATAATTTGTACAGACAAGGTGTCGCCGTTAATAAACTCCGAAGAATTCTTCAGTCGACATGATTGGACGCGACCAACTGTAAACCGGATTAAACAACCAATCAAACTCGTTTAACAATTATAATAAGAAACAGTTTATATATGAAACGCGATTTTTATCTGGAAGCACGACCAACCAACGACTCTACCACTCTGCTCTTTTCTATTCTGATTTCTGATTTCTGAGCCGACTAAAACTTAACTACGTCTACACAAGTACGAGTATAATATTATATACGCATGCCTGTCTAATTAGGCGATCGTCGCGTCGCGTCCAGTCGCTTTATTATACGTAACTTACTTACTTACACAATCATGCGTATACGAAGTACCTGGCTAGTGGCTACCTACCTGTACCTAGTACCTAGCTACATACGTAGGCATTTGTGTACGATGTAACTACGAGTATGTCTATGTATAGTATGTACAGTACCTGTATAGTGTTACATTTACGTTAGTTATAGTTTTATTCATGCTTCATACTTAAACTTATCGTACGCGTAGTCGGAGAATTTATTTTGACTAGCCGCAATGACCTTCAGGAATCCGATATTCTTTTCGTTTCCATCTCTTTGGTTTTGATGAAAAATAAAAAATAATTTGATCTTTACAAGATAATTACAAGTTTTCAAATGTGCGCTGCGTATATACGAGTAATATGCGAGCTGGTAATTTATTGTTATTTACATAATCACTTATGTAGGCATTTGGTCGAATGCCGATTTCGATTGCTCGATGACGAATTCACAGCGCGTCTATACCTCGTTAGCTTCGTTATGACCGACAGCCGCGCCGCGCCGCGTCGCGCAACAGCGTTTCGCTTCCCTTAAATTCGGATTTATAGTGCACGAGTACAGTGAACAAGGACGAAATGCGCCATAAAAAGCTTCCACATATCTATTACCTAGCTACATAAATCGTTTGTCGCCCATGCTCGATGCGTAAATTCGTACTAAAATTTTAATAAGCCAGATATTAATCGTAGACCACCCGTATAATCGCGTACATGCTATATACAATTATATACACGCTATACTTACATACTAGATACATCCATATATGATGTACGTACGTGTGTCGTGTATGTAGGTCTATGTAATATGTATACCTAATTATGAACATCATGAACATGGTAATTACCTGTACATACTACACAGTTTAATATTTACATAATTATGTTGCATAGTGCATACACATGTATACGTATGACGCACGTACATCTACAATTCTACATAATTATAGTTACATATAAAAGTCAGTTCCCGCTATGTAAAAAAGCAGTTATAAGTTCGCTCCATGTGAAAGTGAATACCGTATATGGGAGCTGACTTTCACAAATCATACGTTAGTTTTGCCCAGGCGCACTCTATCCAATGGTATATCTGACAGGAGGAGCTGACTTTCTCTATAAATGTATATTTGAATATACAGCTCCGTACATGGTATCCACTTTCTCGTGGAGCCAACTTACGTATAACTGCCTTTTTGAAGCATGGAGTCAATAACTCTCACATATACTTCTATTTGAATTTTCCATCATAACTTCCACTCTAATCACTGATTTAATGTATTTCTTTCATTTATAAAATGGACCAACAACAATTAACTGTTTGCTAGAGACATAGCTCTTACAACCCTTTTTCAAGGTGAATCCGACTTTCACTGTTTTTCAACGAATCCAACTTTTATACGTAATTCAATATATATAATTATACACATATAGGCTGTGTATGATAATGTCGTTTCGTGTAGGTACGTAAAGGTATCTCATCGCGCAAGCAACTCTTGCGAAAAAAAGAAAAAAAAAAAAGAAAAAACTTTCGAATAACCATCACATGTCGTCGTACGCGTGTCGATTTTTTGGACACCTGTGTGAGAACAAATTATGGTGAAAATTTAGTTCGTTGTTGCATACGCTCCAGACGTTTGCGAGTCCACGTGTGAAATATTATTGCGACCTTTGTCCATATACCTACCTATCCTTTCCTCACATTCGCCTCGCACCGTCATCTTCAATGTGGCTTATCTACAGAGACTTCATTTTTAAATAAGTATCATTTTGAACATTTTTCTATTTTGTATTGTTTTTTTTTTCATCTTTAAAAATTTTTCACGATAACGAATTAATCAATTAATCAAAAAAATTTGTTTATTATTATTATTATTATTTTTTTTATTATTATTATTTTTTTTTTTTTAGCTATAAAAACAATCGAGAAAGCAGATCACAAAATTATTTAAAATATAGAATTGGGAGGGAGGTTTGTTAATAACACTGCTCGACACATTCCAGGTTTTTATATATGATGTGATAGAGGGGTACTAAAAAGCAGGGTTCCTCAGCCAAACCATTTGAAAAGTTTGTTTCTGGGATGAGGAGAGAGAGAGACAAAATTTTGTAGATCTGTGCTTTTCAAAAAATTAAAAAAGTACTTCTATTCCAATATATTGGTCAGATCAAAATAGAGCTTGAAAAACTTTAATTAGAATTTCAAGAACCATTTATGTACCAAAAAAATTTCGAATATTTTTTTTCTTTTAATGTCCGTTTCATGAGCGTATGAGCCTCTCTTTTTTTCGATTTTTTTTTTAATGAAAAACTCAATAATATCGATTAAAATCGTGTTTACACTTTTCGATTCAAAATGATGATTACGCTATTGAATAGAACATGGAATTCTGCATCAAAAACAACGCGTTCTAATCTACTTCAGTGATTTCGGAAGGAGCTAGAGATTTTCAAAATTTGGTAACTATACGTTTTTCGCGGTTTTTGAAGAGAATTTCGAAAAAATTCCAAATTTAAATGTCTCGTATCGGAACGATAAATATGGCATTGAATAGCGCATAAAAATATACATTGATAACAGTAGCAAATTCAATATTTTTTTACTCCGAATGGGACAGATGAAAAATTTTGAAATTTTCACTGTTGGTGGACACTATATAGGTACATTTTTGTGGAAATTTTTTCAAATTTTTCGATTCATATTTTCTTGAATTTTTTGGGCTTTGAAAAAAAATATTTTGAGGGTGAACATGTACATGGCTGAATTTTTTTCAATAATTAGCTCATACCTTAAGGTACAACATGATAATATTTTCAATCGCCCAACTGGGGATGGAAGTTGGTCAAAAAAAATGAAATGTGTAACAATAGCGCCCTCTAAAAAAAGTTTTTTGCATTTTTTTCTGCGAACGATTCATTTTAGAGAAAAGTAGTACCGTAATAAAATGTTTCTCATTAACTTTTCTATTAAAAAGGGTCTTATAATTTTTTTCGTAAACCCGTTAGGGAGGGAGATAGGGAGCTAAAAGATTGCTCCCAATATTAATATTACACTATAGCGAAATCAGTACGAACCAAAAAATAAAAAATAAAATATGTAGCAAACTTCCGAATGAGGATTTCACAATAAGAATAAATAAACTTCGAGATAAAGATGGCGAAGTTAAAGTAGTAATAGTCCAGTCATATTATGATTGTAACCGGTAGGTACTAATTGGGGGCCAAAGTTTCTCCGAGGAAACTTGTAGCTAATAGTGTCTGTAACAACCCCTAACTTTTCGCGAAAAATCGCACCATTGCTTCTTCCCCAAACTCCACATATTTTTCAAAAAAAGGCCAATTTTTGAAATAATGAACCAGAAAAAAAATTACATTCACGTATGTAGTTTTACCACAAAAAAAAAAATATATTATTTTTCATACGAGCAGTCATGATTAGTTTTAGAGTCGAAAATTAAATCCTCATCGAAAAAAAGTGAGATATTTTATTGCGAATAAGAATTTGTTATGAAAATTCGTAATTTTCCAGAAGCTTTCGTATATACGGAAGGCTTTTTTGATGATGAATTAATATGAAATAATATTACGATTTATAAGAGAAAAAAATTCGCAAACCTTCAGGTATCCTATTATTGATATTTATTTTGTTCGCGAATGAAGATTCCATATTGTGAGGGAGGCTGACCTTCAAAGTTGAAAAAATGAGTTGAACGCAAAAGATTTAGAAAAAAAGAAAGATGGCTGATCAATCTTTCTGCGATTTTGTTCGCGAATGATTCGAAATTATAAAATGAGCTTTCAAACTTCAAGGAAGTAGTATGTTTCACGACCCATCATATGCAATAGAATTAGCAATCTAAGTTGTCGAGAACGATTCGATGTTCGACGTTTTGAATGTAGTGATGGAAAAAATGAAGCGCTATTGATCAAAATTTAACGGTATTCGCTCGAATACTATCAATGAGTCATTATTCAGTAAAATAAGTATACCTACATATAGTAAAGTTCATTCATTACATGCGATAAAAAGTTGTGCATTTCAGGCATTTTCTGCACCTATTTCTATGGCATACGTTAATTGCTCTGCTTTCTACCTCTGTAGATAAATGCTGATTGAGCACGAAATACGAATACATGCAGCATGCCAGTGAACTACGAAGAAAATTGAAAATCTATGATGTATCTAAATAATAATAGTGAGTTGACAAAAATACTCGACGTCGAAACTTTCATTAGTTGCATAAATTTTCAGCTCGATCAGCGTACATCAGTAGCTTTGCGTACGCCGACGACACATCGCGCGGAGACATTTAATGTAGATAATATGTACTACGTATACTTGTATGTATCATTACCTATACGTATATTTTTTCATCTCGTAGTAGCCTGTTTAGCTATAGGACGATATTATTTACACTACATTGAACAACATTTGTTGCTTGCTTATCGAACAACTTTTATTATTCAAATTACAAATAGAAAAAGAGAAAGGAAATAATAATGACGAATAAATAAACAACAACAACAACAATAATAATAATAATAATAATAATAATACGAGTAAAGGTAAACAGAGAAAAACCATATTAGACGGATGAGTATACCTATACGCTATATTCATATGTATTATGTACAGTATGATACACGAGTGAAAAAAAAAACCTAACACATTCGAATGAGTTGACACGAAAACTGTTGTCTGCTTTCTGGATCGTGTTACGAAAAAGCACCAATAAATAATAATTATAAAACCTGGAATCTCGCACTTATCCTTTTAGTCCGTTTATTTTAATAATCGTCAATGTCAATGAATAAGGAAAAAAACACACACATTCCTGCGCATATCTGATTCTTCCTAGCCGGTCGACAACGACTCGCCGCGTGTGCAGGCTAACTCTATACGCTAGATACTACACTATACGTAGGTACACGTACATATTCCTGTCGAACATAATATGTAGGTATTGAACGGAATTAAAATCGAAAAATTCGAACTTGACGCGTAGCCAAGGCGGCACACGGTGCCTGCAAAATTCTATCCGAAAAATTGCTGCCTACAAGGTGGAGAAAAGTAGCGATGAGTAATTGAATGCAGGCGCAACACGTACATTACGTATAGGGTTCAATGTATTTTTCTTCGATGAAAAAAAAAAAAAAAAGGAAAAGAAGAAAAAGAAAAAGAAGAAGAAGAAGAAGAAGGAAGAAGAAAACACGCTCTATCTGCCTCGGAGACAGATATTTCATATCACGCTGACAGTGATATGGTTTTGCCGGCGTAATTAAGGGAATGTCGCAGCGGGAGGCACGGGTATCGGTAACCAAAATAGTAGGAGGAACAAATGACAAGGTCACAGTACCACCGAACAAGTATCAGTATCTGCCGAAGAAAATTATGGGATTATGCAGCAACAGCAACACGTACATTTTATCTCGGCGGGAGTTACATTGTATTAAGAGCCGATTATACGTATGTGTATGCATTAGGTAAAAAGGGTAGATAGAAGTACTACATCATATTATAAGTATGTACAGTTTTACCGTGCGCGTACCTAGACCATATTCACGACAAAATGGCCAATGATGCAACGGGTAGATCGCCGACTCTTCGACTCTGGAATTCGTAACTTACGATGAGACGTAGCTTCGTCGTAATCAACCCATCATTTTTACATAATATGTACGTACGTACGTACTACGTACATAGTTACATACATACGTACGTTACTACAAGTAACGCCAGATTTTTCTCCTCTGTACTCAGGGCCGCCGAGAGCCAAGCCGGACACTAGGGCAAAGCGAATTATTTGGGCCCTCTGTGATTTTTTTTTACGAATTTCTATAGCCACGTATGCTACGGATTTCGATCGGGATGTTGATGGGGCGGGTCCGCTCTCTTCCCCTCTTGCCCTTCCCCTTCTCGCTGGCTCTGTCTATACTACGCTATATGTCATACTATGCTACGCTGTGCTTGTGTAACTATAAAAGCTAAGAAAAAGAAAGTCGTTTCGTACGTGACGGGCCCGACCATAAAATAGCCGATTAGCCGTCCCTGTACGTACGTATTATATTCGTACTATAGCATGACCGCAATGATCATACTATACGAGTATTTACGCGAACTGTGCCCGTTTTGGCCTTCGTTACCTGAAGATGCTGTAATTTTTTGTAAACTGGCGATAAAAGAAAAGCGCCAGCCATCGGCCGTAGGTTAATATACATCTCCTTAATGGCTGTACGATTAGCAGATACGTGGACGTGAACGTGAACGTGAGTTGTGGACGTTAGCCGCAACTAGTCAGTCGAAGCCAACACCCAACAAACGTGAGAAATTCTGCTTACTTAGCGCGGTGTAAAGAAATAACGTCTTGCGAGTTGCAATGGTAAAACGAGTTGATCGGCCGGCGCTGCTCAGCGTCATGCGTGGTGTGGCGTCGTAACGCGTAACGGGGCACGGCGTTAGCGAAATTTACTGTACTGTCGGCTTCCACTTTGTAATGTGAAACCGCGCCCCCTACTAAAGCTCTATAAATAAACGTCATTGTAGGATAATGGGATAATGCATTTTTACATGACTAATTGGTAGGTTATTAACGTTTTAAAAAGCAGCCTCCGCGACCAGTAATACGTACCCACGTACATAGGTATATATGGTATATATAGGTACAGCGATTATAGCATTAACACGTTCCAAAAACGTTTGGGAGAGAGAGAGAGAGAGGAAAATAAGAAGAAAAAAAGAGAAAAAGAAAAACGCTTATAAATATTAGCATAAGCGAGAAAAGAAGCGTTTATGCACGAACACGAACACGTACAGTGTACACGACTACATCGTGTATGCAATTTACAGACATTACAGTACAACGTTGAGCGTAGAATACACACATAGAATATGCGGTACAAACGTGAAGATATTCTCGTTAGGTATAAGGAAATAATGGAATAATGGCAATAAATTTAATCAGTTTTGAGAGTTGTGGGCGTGGCAGCTTCGTCACAGATACGCGCACTGAGATTTAACGAAGTTGGCTGGCTTTAATGCCTGGTGGCTGGTGGCTGGTGGCTCTCAAAGAGAGTACCGGCCGAAGATGTAACATGGGCCAGCCTCTCACACAGCCATCTTGTTTGGCGGCGGCGGCGGCAACGGCCGCCGCTCCAGCTTCTATTTCGACTTCTCAACTCTTCGTTACTCGACAGTGGTTCTTAAATGCAGCGGCCTAGCCGCTTCTCGCGCCTCCAACCAACGGCTAATTAGGTACCTATTCGTACAATCACCATCACCTTTCATTTGAATCGCAGTGACGAATAACGCGATTCGATAATAAAATACAGAATTGCGGAATTTCGATTATTTCGCCGCGTATACTCACTCCTATACATTAAATATAGTAAAATAAAACTGGTTCCAATAATTAGCCATATGCAAATACGGCGGACAGAGCGTATACATCAGGATATGTACAACGAACATAATCAGGTGTGTATACATATACATACGTAGTATTACGTATCTTGAGTGCGTCATCCTTCATCCATCTATATAGTATTAGCTATCTACTAGGTACTACCTAATCTATCGCTACTCAAACGAAGCACAATTTATTTAAGACTTAGCCTTCATCGCTTCGATTATTCATTTACCTATATAATCCTGTACCTAATGAATGAATTGGAAACTAGTAGTGTATCATTTTGTGGTAGATAGAAGTATGAAATTTTAATCGCACGCTCAAGCTGCCAAACAAGTACCCCAAGACGATCTACTTCTACGTACATCTACACCTACTTTCTTAAGTCGTCGCTTTTTCAAAACAATTAACAAGCATGAATGGAATGGAAAACGGTTGAAATTATAAAAGATTAATCGATGAAAATCATTGATGGGTTACCATACGTATGCGTACGTATACAATGTACAAAGTACATAATCGCCCTTCACGCGTTTCAACGCTTTCATTGCGGCTTTTCAGGTACACGTTCCATAAAAATTTCAGGTACAAAATACAAAATGATATGATAGAAGCCCACAGATCAAGTCTTCCTCATTTCCGCTCAGAACTTGACGGGCATCATTTATTACAGGATTGTTATAGGCATGCAAGGCTACGAGTTTAAATGTTTCATTATTTATAATTATAAATCATGCGACGATCTTGCCATACTTACGTTAGATTTTTGCATACACAATAACTCAACTATAAGTAGGAATGATTGAAGAACTTTACTGATGTATTTAAGTTGAATGGATATCTTATTAAAGTTGAAAGAGGTTAACAGAGATAGGTATGTATGCCATAATGACGAATATTCAGAATATGTACAATATCATGTATTTGCTAATGTGTAATAATGTGCGAGTTACTTACAATATCTTCAAGTTGAAACGTTTTGAGTTGTTACTGATATATTTAAGCTAAATGGATATCCTATTAAAATTGAAATAGCTTATATAAGAGAGATTTATTTAAAATGTAATGTTTAGGTGCGTGATAATCCTCATTTCCTCCTTAATGACGACTGTCAAGTTCTAAGGGGAAATGAGGAGAATTTGATCTGTGGGCTTGTATTATCATATCTTTTTTTTGTTTGTTCAATACCTATACACTATACAGTGTACACATTAGACTGGTTTTGAACTTGACCATTTGCGTCATGGAATAAGGTTTGGGTGTTGGTGACCAAAAAATTATTTTTGACCTTTTTTCGGATTTTTATATAAAAAAGTCTCAACAGTTCAAAAATTGCGCCCCCAGCCCCCTATCTTGCTTCAAAAGAAGTTACAGGCCTTTAAAGTTCACTACTCTAGCAATGTAACAAAAAATTCAAAAATTCAAAATCAAAACTTTAAACGCGTTTTTCTCAAAATAGTGATCTTGGTCACCAACACCCAAACCTTATTCCATGACACATTTTGCTTTTCAGACTTCTTTTTTTTTTTTTTTTTTTGTAAAAGTGAGGAATGAATGATACCTATAACAAATTTTAGTTTCATATGTACTTTAGCATCGTCTTACATACTTTAGAAAAACTCATTCATTGATGAAATATAAATACAGACAAAAGAATAATTAGTGACCATAGTGACAAGGAAAATTATTTCATGACCAGTGGCGTAGCTACAGGTGGGCCAGCGTGGGCGTGGGCCCACGTAAAAATTTTTGGGCCCACGCGTGTGCCCACGCAAAAATTTTAAGGTTTTGAAAATTAAAAATCAGTATAAAGACTGAAGAGAAATCACAATTTACTACCATTTGACAGCTGAAATAAAAAATCTTTCGTATGTGCGAGTTTGCCTTGTCATATCGATATCCTGCAGTACATTAGGCAGGTCGCAGGTGCAATCTATTTTTAGCACTGATTATAGTTGCTACAATGACCCCCCCCCCCACACACACACACACAATAAAGGTCTCGGGGAATCATTTTCTTTTTATTGTATACCTATACCTTGTGCCCACTTTGTGCCCACGCAAAAAAAAATCCTGGCTACGCCACTGTTCATGACGAAGTTTGCAACCACAAGTATACCATCTCACGAGCATCTTTCTTTACCTACTAAAACTGGGTATGTCCGATTCACAAAAAAAAAAAGTCTTTGATTTACCCTTAAGTTCATTTCCCCTCACGTGTCTGCGATTATACTGTAGAATCATCCATTATACTTTTCATTTCACTTTCACAATTTATAGAGTCCTTTGAGGGGGGGAGTGGTAAAAGGGGTCAAATTGGACCAAAACCTTGTACGCACTACTTCACATCATACAGATGAAACATACAAAATTTTACGTCTTTATCTCTTTTAATTGTGGGCAAACTGAGGTGAGCTGAACCTAACGAAAAACCTGTCACAATCGCTTATTTGAGAGGCTAACAACTCGATGAGTTTTTATCATAGAGCGAATATCTATAGCTAGTTTTGAAGCTCTCGACGAGATCTTTAAAATAAGCTATAAATATATTCATTACGACCCATAGTTTTGGTAAAGATTACATACACGCTAAAGAGTAAATCCTGTTCACAGAATATAAGCAGAGTGGGCCGCTTGCTCGTGTCAACGTTATGTTAATAATAGAGTACGCGATAGAGGTTATGCAAAGTTATAAGCTGTAGCCTATTTCTTCAAAATGTATCCGATTTTTCGATAATATTCAGTATAGCATACGTATAATCTGAGTCACATTCTCTTCTTTCCCCTTTACTTCTACTAAGTACAGGAAAAGACTATTAGTATGGCTCAAATATTGGTAATGAATGATAGATGATTTATTCTTAAAACAGCCGAATCTCGCACATTTTTTGTGATGTATTTTGCTTTGTAACGAAAAGTGACCGAAATGAGGCTACCCGCCTTCTCCCCTCTTTCCGCCTTCCTCTTAAATTATTTAAAGCAGCTACAATTTTGGATATAGAGTAGCTTATAGGTATGTACCTTTCGAATGATATTGGTTTGATCGAAATTGGAGGGTCACACCTCGGCGCGGCGCCCTCTCAAAGATTATAAGCAAATACCAATCAGCAGCAGAGGAAGAAATGAAAATGAAGATTCACCGCATTAGCTATATATCCTTGGAGTCCTATCTCCCGTTGTAGCGTGTAAAATTACATCCGATATAGACAAATAGGGGATGATGCATGCGTGGTCTAAGTAGATGAAAGAAAATCGCGACTCTTGGAAACCACGAATACAGAATGCAAGCATAGATAAACCGAAAGAATGAGAAACACGGCTAGAATGAATAGAAAAATCAAAATTCATTCTATGTCTATTCTCGGCAAAAAATCCCACACAGCGCTAGCGCTAGGAAATTCGTTCACAGACGGGCGTGGTTTTGTGGGAGAAATGTAATAAGAAAAAAAAAAAAAAAAAAAAAAAAAGAGCAATGAATATAGACCATTGGACCGGTAACGGATTCGGATTTGGATTTGGATTCGGATCGAAGTAACTTTGTGACTGGGCTCCGGCTCTACAGCTCTACACCACCGAAGGCAACAAAGCCGAATCCGCTATTCAATTACCCAACTCGGGGCCAATTCCTTTATGTTTACGCGAAGCGTGAAGAAGTAATCAATTGGTTTACACGATTGTAACCGGGATGCTGTCAAAACAACCCTAAACACTGTTCACCCTCTTGGGATCGATTCGAAAACACCTACAGGTTGGCTCTCATCAGCACTAGTGTATCTATAGTGGTACGTATACGAAGACCAACCACCATACTTGGTGTTT
The DNA here is from genome assembly GCA_009761765.1 of Phenacoccus solenopsis. Lineage (NCBI taxonomy): Eukaryota > Metazoa > Arthropoda > Insecta > Hemiptera > Pseudococcidae > Phenacoccus > Phenacoccus solenopsis. Next base: position 1,020,737 of record CM019756.1, read on the forward strand.
AAGGGTATTAGGTGCGCGTACGCGACTATAGCACATTGCGAGTGTGCCTCCGCCCCCGCTTTTTAGCTTTTTCAACTTCCCGCTGCGAGATACCTACGTTTATTTGTATGTAAGAAGGCTGCGCCCTGCGTTCGGTGGTCGCTTTTCTATCATTTTTACTTGATACTCGCGTAACGCGTATGTTGCCGAAACCAAGATTCTCGGCTTGAGCTCGTTATGGCGGTTTTGTTCGCCTTGCCTTTATACAAATCGTCGCTGACGCACGCTTTTATCAGCCTAAATTACGCGACCGCTGACAGCTGCCGCATTTTTCTTCTTCTTTTAAACAGTACCGCCCGAATGGTGGGCGCTAAGCGATTAATAGGTTGAAACCCTCGCGCTCCGCCACTCCACTCCACGCTACGACGCCACCTTAGTCCGCCACCTACCTAATACTAGTACAATGAATGCAAATTTTTTGTACGCTTTCTCATCCCTTTGCATGACTAACGTTTACCGCTTATTAAATACCTTTTCTTCTTCTTTTTTAACCGACAAAGTTGTAAAAAAAAAAAAATCCAAACAAACAAACAAACAAACAACAACAACAACAACAACAACAACAAAAGAAAAAAGAAATGACTAACGCGCTTTCGTGCTTTGCTGCATTGTCTCATCATCTTCGTCACAAAAATAAATCGGCTGCTGTCTAGACTGTCTCAATTTTATCGATATGATATACCTGTATTAGCCTTTCATCCCTTTTTCCTCCTTCTTTCTTTCTTTCTTTTTATTTATTTATTATTTTTTTTTTAGTATTTATTTATTTTTTTCTTTATTTCTTCCGACGAAAAACATGCCAACTAGAATCGAATGAGAAAAAATAATCACCATTTAAAAACGAATATTTACAATAAGTACAGTGCGCTTCTACACGATACTGTTTCAGACAGATATACCTATATATTATATTCGTGCATTCAGGGGCAAAACTGGTGGGGAGGGGTGAGGAGGGGTGGTGAGTGGATTACCTAAATTTTGCCGTCTCAGTTTTCTATATTACATCGCTGCAATTAGCAACTTATTCAGTATTCGTGAACGATGCTGAAAAAACAATGAAACGACATTAATAATACCTATTTGTCCTATAACAAATTAACGATTAGGTACATCCATTTTTTTAAAAGATACATAAAAATAAAATCAAGTAGACGTGTAGCTCAATATAAAAGATCAAAAGTAAAAAGTAGTTATAAATTACCTAATTCTTCTGTTGTAGATTTAGCGATGAACGATGAATTCGTTCGTAAATACGAAATCTACAAGGCAGAGCCGAGGCGCCTTTACGATTGTAAAAGCGATTTGTCAGGAATCGGTTGGTTCTTGTTATGGCTAAGGTTTACCCTAAGGCAATAAAATTTGTGCGTGATTGCGTGGGCGCGGTGGCGAATCGGTTCCTTAAGGGTGAAGGGAAGGCGCGAGTTTTGGATGTGATGTTAATACTGATCCATCTCGTGAAACCGAAAGGTTGTTTCTGCATTTTTTGTGTTTTATGTAAATAAGGCATATACGGATCGCTCATTTTTATACTTGGAGGTCCGCCACTGTGCCTTTAATTAGTGCAATTAGTTAATATAAAAATATATATACAAACAATCGTATCGTTCGGATACATCTTCTTTTCTTCAAAAGCAACCATTCTTGCACAACGTGATTCAAATCAATTTTTTCAGTGACATCTTTCTCTCTATTTAGGAGCATTAGAGAAGTTTTGCGTTTGTTTTTCATCGTGCTTCGTAAGTGATTTTTTATAATTTTCAGCTTACTAATGCTATGCTCGTTACTCGCCACTGACACAAGTGCAGTAACCGTAATTCGACAAAAATTCTTCATTTCGTCGTCATTTAAGGGTGTGCTCTTTGTTTACATTTTTGACGGAAAAAGATTCGTTTGAGCGTCAATTTAGATTCACGATTTCTTGGCGAAAAATGGATATAACTGATCAGGATTTGTTATATTTTATTTATTGATCATGGAGATGTTTTAAAGAAATACCTTCATTTCCAATTAATGACGAGTTAAACTGAAAGATTTTAGGCAAACTTCAAGCGTCAAATTACTCAACATAGGAATAATTTATTAAAAATCTAAACTTTACCCGTGTTCGTCTTCTTCTGAAAAATGTAGAAAATAAAAGAAATCAAAAAAGAATTCAAATTCACAAAGAAATAATGGATTTAAAATTGTATGTTTTTGTTAAAATTGATTGAAATCGTTTTTTGTGATCCAATTCTGCGATAAAAATTCAGATGTGAACGAATGTCAAAATACACAAGTTCGTTCAAAACCTTCCTATCAAAATGTAAACAACAAAAAGCACCCCCATTTTACTTTTAATGGATAGACGATGTATCGAAAAAAAAAATATGAAAAGTTCACTTATACGCCAGTTGACTATATAAAATTACGAGCGAATCGCCCTATACCCTTTTAATATCCAATCAGAATCGTGATATCATACGACTATACTACCAATAGGAAGAAAGAGCCTCTTATCACCTCATTTGTCATTTTTGAAATTTGTAATCTAAAATTGATACATCTCTCACTTTCAGTTTAAAATTTTTATTTTGTTTCGCGATGGTGGATAAATTATCGACACAATGGAAAATTATTTTTCATGCTCGTAATTTGGGAAAACTAGAAGCTCCATATAAAGGGAATTAAAAAAGATATGAGTCTAAACTCTAAATAATGTCAGGGAATAGTTGACAAAAGATGCATTATAATTGTCTTGTCTGGAATGTGAACAGGTATTTATTAAGAAATCGTGTTGAGAAAGATCATCATTATTGTGATTTTGAAAAGGAATAACTTTATACTTTAACACTGCATGATGTACCTATTTACACTTATGTACATCTAATTTTGGCTCTTGAGTTTTTATTTTTGAATAGATTTCTTGAAATGGAAGGAAAGGATGGAAAGGGAAAATCTTTGCTTTTTTGCGCTCAAAACCAGAATAAACTCGTCATGTAGTGTAATGAACTTGAAAGTATTTACACTGCTATCGATCAGTATATTTCTTTCTTTTCTTCAGCTAGCCATTAATTCGAAAGTTTTAATCTTTAATCATATGCCAAAATTTGATTTACCAAAATTGTAATGGAAAATTCTTGCTTAAAAATTTAAAATCTTGAAAACCTTCTAGAAAAAAAAAACCAATTCCAAAATCCAAAAACTGATTTTCTATTTTTTTTATTTTTTTTATTTTTTTTTATTTAACTGGTCATCTGTCTCACTTACATATTAGATAATAATTCTTCACCACACTCTATTCTAAAAGTCATAACTATGAAAAGGACATAAAAACAGAAACTTACAAATTTTCCATCGCCGCGCCGCGTTTGACTTGTCCTCTCCCCGTCCCTCCATCCCACACCATCAAATGTGTAATGTTTCCAATAATAGACACCGAATTAACTTTTCCCTTTTGGTTGGGTGGTTTTATTTTATGCGTGCAGTTCCAGTTCTACAAATTTACAACGTGTTTATTTTATTCGCCTCGGAAACTATAAAAATCTTTTATGTTAGAAAATTCTTTCATTTCTTATTCGTTTACTCGTGAGGGAATAGCCGAATAGGAATCCTTGCTGGGATTTCTCACAATATGAACATTAATCAGTCTTATCTGATCCGCCGCGCCGCTCATTTGCCATGATGAAACGAACGCAAAGAATTCATCACCATAGTTGAAGAGAAAATATTGAGATTTGTACGTGTAACATGTATATCATCATATTATATATATGCGCTTACAGCTAATCGAAAGCTTAAAATTTCAGCTATTACAGAAAAATGTCAAATATCAAAAAAGTAGGCCTTTAATTTCTTAAATTTTGAAAATTTTATTTTTTGAAGTTTTTTCATTTGAAAGACGATGAAATTCTATACGTTTCCCTCGCTTAGTGTACTTATCTAAAATGTGTAGTTCTGGAGATATTTTCATGAGGAAGAAAATTTTCGCTTTCTCAAACTCAACAGCTTACAAACGACAAGTGTTAGAATTAAAAAAATTGAAAATTCGCACCTTTATCATACTTTTTCTCGCTTCTCCTTAATCCCAACCTTGTGGGATGCCTATTTCCATGATTCTTGTTATAAAATCGTTAATTGGCCTCCAGTGGACAAGGAAGGAATTTCGTGTATCAGTGATTATGGAGTATTTAATACAGGATTAAACGAGAGAAGCTCAATTTTTTTATTATTTTATTTTTATGCGAAAATTGTAGTATTTAGAAGAAAGTTTGTTTGAACTTATTTTTAGAGGAGCAAATTTCCTTTCCAACGATATAAATATATTTATGCTTCCTATTAGAGTGACAATAATGTAAATATGATTTACTTACAAAAGGTGATATAGGTACACCTATATAAAAGTTTTATTAAACACAGAACTCGTGTAATTATTTACATTGAAAAACGAATACACGACGTTTCGCCGTCGTTGACAGCATCATCTTCAGGTGTAGTGAATGCGTACGAAAAAATAAGCTAAAGGTACGATTATGATTATCTCGTATCTTTCATGTGTATTCGTTTTTCAAATTCAGTGTAAATAATTATACGAGTTCTGTGTTTGATAAAACTTTTATTTGTGATCCATCCGAAAGCGTACTAATTGGCGTATAGTGGTGTAAAAGAATTTGTTCTTATTTTTCGTTTCAGAGATGTAAAGAAAGACTGAACACATTAGCAGTGAGCGTAATGAACTTATGGCCGGGAGTTCGATTACGTGTAATCGAGAGCTGGGACAGCGAAGGATCACATCATCCGGAATCCTTACATTACGAAGGACGAGCAGTAGATATCACAACATCGGATCGAGATTCCTCCAAGTACGGTATGCTAGCGCGGTTAGCAGTAGAGGCCGGCTTCGATTGGGTTTATTACGAAAGCAGATCTCACGTACATTGTTCTGTAAAGTCAGGTAAAATGTACGCAATCGGCATTCTCTTTGAATCTGAGTGTACTTTTAATTAAACCTAGTCATTAGTTTTAATAATTAATTAGCGGCAAATATAACCTTCACGGTTCATCGGTTCATCATAACGTGCTTTGCTCGAGTTGATGGGAAAACATTTACGTGCTGCGTAGATGACTAGGTATACCTAGTGTAGGTGCTAGTGCTAGGTACTGGGTAGTAGCTACCTCTAACTACCAACTTGCTTCCAACTAGGCAAGCCTATCTGTCATTTCTGTCCATGCTCAGCTATAAACTATAACATGGTACATTGTACTCGAGTGCCTATTCTGTCTGTCAAGTATGGCTTGAGAATTTTTTGAAAGTGCAAAGTTAAGCAAAAAGCGCGACAATTTTCGCGATTGTTCAAATTGAAAATTCTGGTCGAATAGTGGAAACATTAAAGCACTAAAAAAATACGGTGAATATGTTTTCAGCTAAATTTTATTCGATGAGCTGGTAGATAATGATAATGAATAACATATTTACCTACTTTGTAATACGATCCACATTTCGAGTAACCATGCATGAATTGTTGCCTAACTTTGCGATGTCAAAAAATCTCAAGCTACGAGTATATTTGACAGATAGTACACACGTTGCCATTTTACGTAACGACAATCGCACCCAAGCATGAAGCAGACAATAGAAATCTCTGTTATTTTCAGTATTTTAATTTAGTGTGCGCGACTTTCTTTCGATATAGATAGCTATTAGCTACTTCCAATTGAACTTTCCGTCATAGCTTCTATTTTTATCATCGATTTAGTGTAGGTATTTCTTCCATTTATGAGGTGGAAGAATAACAATCAATTGTTTAATGACGCCAAATACATATAGCTCCTACAAAATACTTTTTAAGGTGGATCCAACTTTCATTCTTTTTCTTTTTTTTTTTTTTTTTTTTTTTTAAAGAATCCAACTTCTGTACGTAACTCCAAATAAATAATATATAAATAACTTTATTATTATTATATTAATAAATCAACTTTTTTCGTCAGTTTCTTTTCTTTAAAAAGATTCAAGTTAATTTTAAATTAACTTTTAAACAAAAATCTTAATCTAAATAGGTATATATAAATTTTCAGTAAAAATAAATATACATATATAATATATAATATAAATGTATAAAATTTTTCATTATCCAACTATAAACGTACGTATATGTACCTGAAATACTTGCGAAATAATGGCTACAAAAACTGTATACCTTAGTATACCTAACACGCTCAATTTTCACCGACAAATGAGTTTTTCAACGGTTAACGCCGAACACATGCTTCTCAGCAGATTCGATGCAAAATTAAAAACTATCGTATTTCATTCGGCCACCAATAAAAACCAGTTCTGAAAGTTGTTTAATTGAATATAAATTAGAGATAACAATTTAACGAGATTGTAAAGTCACAATAAAAGTTTTACGAGTACAAATTACTACTTAAAAATTCACACTATTTACAAATACCTACTAAGCTCGCAAAACAACATTTTCAGCGAAAAAAAAAAAAAGAAAAAAAGAAAAAAAAACCGATGAACCAACAAGAGAAAACTTTATCACTTCAAGTGCAAATATTCGAAAAATCCAATACGTAAAATTTATATTGACGATCTCGAATAATGTAGAAATGCACGCGCACTATTAATCGTTTCCCTGGTATCGTGCGATAAAAGATCAAATTTTTTTTGTACCTTCAGATAACACATTTTTCTAGTGTTAAAAGGATTATATGAACCAGTTTTGAAATACCAGCTTCAGTATTAAAAACGACACTATAACTTAAATGTGTTACAAGATATATGTGTATCATTTGTGAGATCAAATTAAAAAATTTACCATGTACTACCTATATATGTAATGTACCTAATATACGTATAAATATTCATTAGAAGAGAGAAAAACAAAACAGGTTAAAGAACCACGAGGGATCACAGCCGTCTTAATAATAATTTTAATAACTTTGAAAGTTATTACGAAAATCGGTTTATTTATATACCCCATCTTATTTAGTACATATAAATACCTAATAGGCTAATACGTACTTATATAACTATACGTAGATAGGTATAGTTTTTTTTGTGTTTTTTGCTTTTTTATTTATTTATTTATTTATTTTTTTTTTTGTACTATTCACAACAAAATCTTTATAAAAACCGAGGAGAGAGTACGTGAAAAAATATAAATTTATGCTTATCTATAGCATCCAGGTCTGAGAACATTCCAGAAGTTCAATTATTGAAATGCCAAATCACCTAGCCCTGTAAATGGTAAAGTAATCTATTGTCTGTAATTCCCTTATTCCATACCTTTCAATTTTGTATTCATCATGATACACTTATTCGTTCAAAATAAAAGAATAAATAAATGAAAATCAGTTGGCGTTAATCACGAAATGAAAGAGTGCCTAAGCACATGGCTACGTGCTATCTGTACCTATACAGCCTACCACTACGTGAAGGGTCTCATGAAAATCGTAGTTTCGAATTTTTTTATTCCTGTTGCTCACCTCTGAAGAAAATTTTGTTTTCATTCAGATCTGTTCAGATATTAAGTATAATTTTAGATTCTTATATCAACTCAGTCTCGGTCAGGACACGATTCAGAAACTCGGGGGCTCGGGGCCCTGGATAACAAGTAGGTACGTTTAGCACTATTCATGTAATGAAAATTTTTCACGTCCACCCTCTTCATTTCCCACCACATACTATGAATGGATGCGCCTTCTTAACAGTAGCTTTAGAGACCAAAAAGTTAATTTTTGTGAATGATTTCTTTTTTTCATTCTATTTTAAAATTTACGCAAGGCAGAAATGTATAATTTGTTCTAAAATATTTAGTTTCTAATGAAGTGATAATAGCTAGTGAACAAGAATTGAAGCCACAGAAGAGGGAATGAATAGAGAGGAATATTAAAATAATAGGTACGAAAAATTATGGAATGTGAGTTCTTTCTTCATATTTTTTGCTGATAACATTAAAAACTTTTTGTTTTCAATTAATGGCATGGCATCCAACATAAGTATAAAAAAGAAATTAAAACAAAAAAATTCTATGAAAGATCAATAACGATAGTAATATAGGTATATAGGTAATACTTTTTAGCCCTTTGATCTATTTGGCGTAGGGATTTCTCATTTTGTCTCTATTAATATGTACTGCCAATTGACCTATATTCCTAGCTGCGGTAACCCCAACTTAAAATAATCAGGACTGAACTCATCGCGTCTAAAACATAAATGATGACTTGACTAAAGTTTGGTAAAATAATTTACTGACGGAACTAGGTGATGGTTAGTTTGGTTTCAATGAAACATTGACGAAGCCGAATCTTGGAACTTGCTGGTAAAAGCGAAAACTTTAAACCAGCAAGCAAATGTTAAAATACTATTAATGATAGGTACTTATATACTCGCGCTTAAAAATAAAAACCAAGACCAGCGAAAAAAATATGTACTGCCCAGAAAAAGATCTAATTTACCATTTAGTTCAGAAGTAAAAAGTAATTTTATGAAATTAGTGTAGTTATCATGAAATACCGCGAAACAACGGACTTTTTTTGGCATGTTTTTTCTAATTTTAAATCAAATCGATTTTAATTTCAATAAATTATATCCCATTTTTCGTTTAACTATACTGGCAAAATGTGATTTTATTTCATTTCAAATATTACCTCCAACAATGTTTTTACCTACAAAGTTTCATGAATAAATGAAAAAATAAATAAATAAATAAATAATAATAATAATAATAATAATAATATGTAAAAACTGTTCCACATCTCATCATCTGCAATTTTATTTCTGTTGCACGAGCTAGCGTATTTCTTAAGAGTGAACATTGTTCATTCTTTTTTCAACATCCTAGTATACTCACGAACAAACACGAAATGAATGTTTTAGCCCGTTTTTCTCGTTTTCATCGCTTTCAAGTTTTGGCAAATAGGAAGTCTTGGAGCTGTACTATTCTTATAAATGTTCTTGTAATGCTGGTATTTTCAAAATTTTATTAATTTACCGAAATTATTAGGTCCCAAGGTGGCCCATTTTTTTTTTCTTCTTTTTTAAAGGAAGGGGCTGATCACAGTAGTAGCTAAATAACCTTCAAAGGATGTCATAAAAATTTCAGTTCCATGACTCACTTTTTAGAGCACGAAAATGAGGTTAAAAGTTCTAAAAATTTTCTATTTTTCAAATAGAAAAACGAATTTTTAAAAAATTAAAATTTTTTACACTCCAAAGTCATACTTTGTCTTCCAAAAACAGAAAAAAAATTTTCAGCCATTTAAAAAAAATTTCTCAACAGTTTTAAAATTATTTTAAAAAAGTACCAATTTTGTTTACTTCAAAGAATGAAGAACAAATGCGTAACTTATTGGTCGTATACTTACCAAGTGTAGACTTAATTTAGCGTGTATTTGGAACTCAAAAGCCCGTCTTGTATTGAATACAAAATTCTACTGAAAGGGGTCTCAAATTTTTCAAGTAAGTAAGTATTTGAAATTTGATTTACCATCGATAAAGTATTTCAAGTATTAATCGTTTAATTTACCATTATTGCTACCGCCATTGCAATGCATACCATACATCATACCTGAGCTATAGCTCTTAGCTAATAGCTACACAGATATTATACTCAAGTGTACACTCTGTGTCCATGCGAGTAATGTTATGTTTAAAAAGTTGGAAACAACCAGTGGGGAACAACGTAAGCATATTACCTATACATACATAACATACATCAATCGATAATTTTAGTAAACGAGTAAACATTTCTGGTACATAAACGAGCCGCAATATTAATGGTGTTATCAGGTTTTAGACCTTCGAATACCCATAACTAATTCATATTAAATTAATTTTAACAGCGTCACATTGTGCCACACACATTCGAAGCAAACACGTATTATAAATAATAAAATAAAATAGGGAAAAAACAACGCAACGTCGATAGTAGAAGCTGGTTAAAAATCTAGTTTTCGGTTCGAAGACACTGTGTGAAAAGGTTGCAGCATCGATTAGCCGGAATGTGCTCACTGTAACAAGGAATATTGTTAAAAAAAGGAACGCTGTGTCGGTGAACACTCCAGATCGTATCTCACCCAGTGAATTATTGCCGTACATTCGCTTAATGATCATTCTTGTCGAATCCTGCTGTGATTTCTGACCAGCGGCCTGAATTATAATCTTCTTTTTTGCCATATTAAACGAACAGATTACACGATTCTCTTAAAAGGGAATAAATCTTCCGACTTCTGATTTATACAATACATCAACTTGTTTCTATACAAGTTTACCTTTCTTTTTTTGTATGATTGTTTTTTTTTTTTTTTTTTTTTTTTTGTTTAAATGAGTTTCATCTTTTCCTCGAGTATATAGGGGTAGCCTACTTTTTTTGGTGAGAATAATTGTTTTACGAAAATTTAAATATTTTGAACTGCTACATACAATAGCTAAAGATCGTCAGTTTTTCAGACACAAAATCATCACCAAACTACTTTTAAATTTTATAATTTTTCTTTTTTAGGCATATGAATATTTTTTTTTTGTAATTTTCATTTCAAAATTTTGTTATCAAGTTCAGAAACGATGCGAGAATTTTTGTAAAGCTTTCAAAATAACATATGTAATTCTAAATACCATCAAGAGGTCTCTCTACTGAAGTCATAAAAATTTAATTCAAAAATTCACATTTAGCCATTACCGTTGACGACCTTAACTTGTCAAGTTCTCAAAAGTTCAAAACATTTGAAAATGGAATTTTGAAACAAATTTTCAAAATCTAAAAGATGCTTTTCAGGCAGAACGCGGAAAATTTGTATTTCTTTGGTTAAATACCGTGAATTTAAAGAAAAAATGAGGAGAATAAGAAACATGTTGCGATGTGTTTTAAACACTTTGCTTTAAAACACTCATGCCATTGTGCGGTCGGTATGTAGTGCTGAAGATAACGATTCGAATCTCATCTTTCATCACTACTCTCGTTTTTTTTTTTTCAATTTTTGGATCAAATTTTTTTTCTCAAGTTTTTTTGTTGACTTTTAAAAAAATATCATTTTATTCCTACAATTTTTACATTATTATTATTTTATTACATCCTTCGAACTTTCAGACTTAGAACTTCAGACACATGGTGGCGTTTGCCCTCTCCCCCCCCCTCCATTCTACTTGACCACATTCGTGCCTTCAGCAAATTTTTAATTTTCTGTTTTTTTTTTTTAAAGTCCGCACGAACAGTGCCGACATACAGCCGAACTTCGCCGAAATGAAATCGTGGATTCGGAGCTGGTTTCCTACTACACCCAGATGCAAAAGTTCTATATCTTTCTTATCGAATTGGCGACTAGGGAGTGAAGGTTCTTTTTTGCTAAATTATTTACATACACTGGGAAACGTAAATAAGTTCAAGCGTAAGCTCTTGGTGGACCATAATACTTCTAAAATTTTGTTTATATCGCATTCACTTTAATTATACGTATGTACTTAGGAATTGTATAGATGACAGTTTAGGTATAGGACCTACCAATAGGATAATAGGACTTCACAGGTAACGCGACTGATGATAAATAAACATTGATTTTCTATATGTTAAAAAAGTTGTCTAATCTAAACTATGCAGGAGATGCCAATTTTGTTAATTCTATCCTAACGCATTATCACGATTTAAAAAAATAGTCTCGCGCATATTTTAGTAAAGATTTACCGAAAAATATTTCAAAAAAAAGCCTCGGTTCACTACACAGTGAAGTAGCGTTTAGCGAATAGCGAAGAGGAAACAAAATCATTTTCGTACTTAGTACCTATACTACATATACCTACCCTGCGTGGACCATTGATTAAAACTTTACAATTCAATTGATTTCTATCAAATTAATTGAGTATGAGGCTTTCCAAATAATTATAAAATAAATTTTACAATGAGTAGGTACATTTAGCAAAACATGAATATACAGCTATGATGGTGTACCTATCTATATAACTTCTGAAAAATTTAATAGAACTGGACACCACCGCACCAGCGCAAACAGGAAATTAGAAATTGGTGTACCAATAATTATTTACTGCAAATGATTAATTTATTAGAAACATTCTAATCGTATATTAAATTTCTGCAGTTTATCGTAAATGCTGTACCTGATATGTTAATATAAGTGCGTCTAAGTATAAATAAACACATGGAGTCAGTCTCAACACATGTTTTGACTATTCACATATTATATGGAACCTCAGTAGTTTACATTATCACTGACAGCAACATATAGAATACAATGCATGAAAATAATCTCTTAAAAGTACTCAACAAATACAAATTGAATGAAACATCCATATTCATGATTTTGAAGAAAAGAGATTGTTTGTTTCTACTTCTACGTCTTCGAGTTTCAAGTCGGCTGGAAGACTAGCCCAAAAATGAAACAAAGAATGTGCAATATCGGCCGATATTTGTGTTTTCGAAGGTGCGAGAGAAGTTAAACAAATAAAACCTTTTTACTGGAACGCTAACTTGTTATGTCAACTGAACAAAACCATTTTAATGAAAAGTGCCAGTTCATTCTTGAAAGCCGTAACTGAAAGCAGTCGGGAGATGACAAAAAGAAAGGGCGAAAAGAAAATGAAAGAGGCCGAGATTTATTTTAATTCCATTCGCTCATAATCGATGATAAACACCTTTAGTTTACCTTTCCCACAAACTCAAATATTAAACGCGTACCTTACAATCAAGTATTCTTTTCTCTTCAGTCGCCTCCCCCCTCTCGCTATCATTCTTTTGCTGTTCTTAATGTATTGGAAATTTGAAACAAAAATCTTACCAAAATTAAAAGCAAACTCAAATAATTTTGTATGCATTGCTTATCCCATACGTGTACATAGAAATAGATAATATTTGCATGTACCGTAGTATAGGTATTGTAGTATGTACAAATATAAAACAGTAGGTAATAGGTATTTCCTTTTAATGGATTATTTTATATCGATCAGCTATTTACATTTTTGTACTTCATCCTTCATCCGTTAAACTGTGGTGAATAATTAGGTTTTTGACTTACTCGTCGCAAATACAGAGTGTTCTACTGATCTACGGTACATTTATAGGCTTCTCATGGCTACTGCGATTTGAATTCGATCATTACTGATTTATTACTTTACAAAAAATATACGTAAATATACCGACAATGTAATACCTACGTGTACTAATGCATAGTAAGTTATACCGTGCGTCCAAGTGATTCGGGTACAATCAGCGAAAAAATCTCTTTTGAATAATTCAAATTTGATTTTTTCAAATGCAAAGAAATTGTAATGCAGTTGAAATGAGCTTATCAGCCTTAGAATTCATTATAGTAATTTTAAAAATAATTTTTGATTTAGAAATTGTTGTTTAACTCTTATTATTTTATCAACAAACTGAGATTTTGGCGTTAATTGTACCCGAATTACTTGGACGCATCATAGGTATCTTAATGCCTACGAAGTTTTGTAGAAGAACCGCAATTTTATTAATGATAGCATTACGAAGAAGAAGAAAGAAAATGAGATATCGGAAATATTGGATCGATATCGCAATCAATTCTGTCATATTATCTATTCAAAACTACGTTTAAATCCAAATAAATTTTTTGAATACTTTTGAATGTCCACAGAATCGTTCAATGAATCAATTTCTCCTATAGCTTGCCATTAAAAAAAAAGAAAAAAAATCAGAAAATGCCTAAATATTTAGTAACTCTAATATCACAAGACTTATTTCATAAGTACATAAATATATACAACGTATTTATACCTATATTGCATCTCATTTGTATCTATTACCTATCACTTATGCACTTCACGAGCTGTAAGCTAATGGTTACAGACGTATTTCGTATACCTATTCGGCTATAATGTACGCCAGATTTACTCATCACGTGTGATTTATTGTTCATATTAAAAATAGCTACTCTTTTTGAAAGTATCACATTTTCATAGTATTTACATTGTTAATTTTGGTATACTTACGAGTTTACGAGACTTGAGACTTCGTGGAGAAAATCCATAATAAGTAAATTTATATGAATGATAGAACTTTCGTTAGATCACTGAAAACTTACTGTATTTCATCTTATTTTGTTACAGAAACGTCGCAAGCTGCAAAATCGCTCGGATGTTTTACCGCCAACGATACTGTAACATTGCAAAACGGAGAAAAAAGACTAATGTCGCGTTTAGAAATCGGAGACCACGTGCTAACTTTAAATTCCGACGGAAATCTCGAATACAGTGAAGTTTTAATGTTCATGCATCATAGTCCCGAACAAGTGGCTCAGTTTTTAAACATCACCACTGCTTCTGGAATTAGCATTACCATTACGCCTTCGCATTTAATACTTCGATGGCAAAAACCAAACGTTACTATACTTCACGACGCCATACCAGTCTATGCTAAAGATGTAAAAGTTGGTGATCAGTTACTTATACACAGTAATGAAACTCGGAGACAGTTATTTGTAGATAGAATTGTGAATATAGAAATAATTTACCAAACCGGAGTATATGCGCCATTGACGGTGACCGGCACGATTGTTGTTAATAACGTTGTCGCTTCGTGCTACGCTGTTATTTATAGCCAAAGACTTGCACATTTAGCATTTGCACCGATTAGGTTTTATAACTCAATGACAATTAGCTTTAATAATTTTTACGATACTATGACGAAAGCAGTGAAGAGAAAAAATCAAAGTACTGCTCTTACTGTTCAACATATACAACCACAATCTGGCATTCACTGGTATTGTCGACTTTTACAAGGCATCGCCGATTTCATTGTCCCAAGTAGTTTTATGTTGGAAGAATGAAAAATTTCAACTATGCGTTATTTTTCTTTCTTTCTTTGAAGGAAAAAAACTGATCACTTTACACTTTGGTCTATTCAAAATACTACGATGTTTCCATTTCATCTAAATACATTCTTGATGCTAAAAGAAATCGCTTTTATAAAAAGTGAGAAGCACCGTGAAACCCACTGAATCCCATTTACGCAAAGCCCCAAATTATCTGCACTAAACCATAAGAAATAATTAAAATATACCTAATTCAATAAACCTAACTTTTATTAATTATTTATATCTAGATGTGAAAAACTGAAGAAAAAAAAAACTCTCCAAAAAACTTCAAAAATTGAGCAGTAATGCAAGATCATGTGTGACTACTAAATAACAAAATCGAAATTTCGTAGCTTTTTCGTACTTTTTTCGATCTCCAATTTTTTTTCGGACCAAAAAATTTACCAGTCTCTCCCAAACTATTCACAAAAAAGAGAGATTGCGGTTCGTGCTACATTACGAATATTTCCATACAAAAACAATGAAAGAAACAATGTACTAAATTTCTTACTTTTTTGCATTTTTTGTTCAAATGTCGTACTATTTTCGTACTTTCGTATCCAAAACTTCAATTTCGTAATTTTTTCGTATTTTTCATACGTTTTGTCCCCGTTAGACACCATGAAGATGAACGAGCAAAAAAAGAATTTTTTTGTTTTATATAGCTATGAGCCCGATTATGAACTAAATGGTCGAAAAAATTTTGTAACATCCAAGTGTAAAATAAATCGAAAAAAATGAAAATTTTTGATCCTACCAGTACAGTTCGTGAAAAATTTCATGTTGCTAAAGGGAATTTTGCGCTATTGGCAAATGGAGTTCGATGGGTCCCACGAGATAACCACTCGAAATAAGAGAGTAAACATTTCTCCTTGGTGATCAGATATAAAATTATCGTGAAAAAAAATTAAACTTGAAAACCACAAAGGCTGTGTTCATTTATAAATTATTATAATTAAATTGTTATTTTAAAAACTGTGTTTTTGTATTTAAACTAAGAAACATTATTAATTTGTTATCCTTTACGTATGCATATAATGTGTACTGGTTTGTTACTTTTGTTAGTAGAAATAACTACAAAAAGTGGACGTAGTATATAGTATTTTATTTCTGAGTAAGAATTACTTCATGTAGAACTCTTTTGATTTGAAAATAGCGGCTGAACGAGAGACTCGTTTCTAATAAAAATACTAATGCGATTCTAAGTCTTATACACTCAGCAAGAAAAGTAACTGTATAATTATAAAAATGAAAAATTTACATGATAAACACTATATTATATGTAAATTAGTTTCTAATATTCGTAAGAAGAATTTCTTTTTCCATACTATGTTCATGATTTTCAACTTGTAAAAATGTATTTTTTTTTTTTTTTTTTTTTTTTTTGTAAATAATGTAATACAATATGTTTTCTATATTGTTAATTTACCGTTTACTCATTTCTCAACGTTTCTCAAAAATTAATGTATATTTTTACATTACGATAGTATAGTCCCTACATACAATTTAAGTAATTTATTATTCGAATGTCTATGATTATTGTTTATAAATCCCATTATGCGTTTTCATTTGTACATAGTTTGTACTTGTAATGATTTATTAGTGGAAAGAATTTTTAAATAACGAAATCAAAACTAAAATTTTGTAAGAATGAAATAAATACTTTCGTATTCATCGGAATGATATTTTATTATGATCAAGAAGAGAATATGAAATAATCTATTCGATACATGTAGGTTTATTACACATAAAACGTTATATCATTCAATCAACTATCAATTTCGGAAAATCTTAAAATTACTTCCAAGGTAACAGGATTTGTGGGATCAGTAATTAATAATCTTGAGCCGTTCACTAGATGGAGTTCTTTTAAAGATTTTTTCAAATTACCTCTAGTGTGTTCTTCAATACTAGGAACGGTGGACATATACAAAGTACGACTTTTACCATCTGCTTCGGCAAGAATACCTGGATTTTTCATTTGATATTGTCCCGTACTTAACTGTTCTATAAAATCTTTCAATTTAATTCCATCGTGAGGAACATCTACATATTTAGGTCTTGAAGAAGGACTGCACACTAGACAATCTTCTTTTCTTTCAGCTTCGTATGTATATGTATAAATGCCATCAACATCGTTGAATACCATATAATTATTCAACGTAGAACAGCAACTTGTAGCTAATTTGAAAGTTTCCGTTACGCATACGGCAGCAATTACAGCATTAGTAGAAGCCACGGCTGGAATAATATTTTTCACAACTCCTTGCACAAGTCGATAAGTCACGCCGTGAATTCCTATCATAAAATCGTGATGAAAATTTACGTTTTGAAAAAAAATTTCATCAAATAATTAAAGTTATACCAAATTGAGAAGCTCGTTCTTGAGATTTTTCATAAATCCAATTAATATGAGATGGATCGTCTCCATCGATAGCGCCTTCAAATGGACTCTCCTTGGGCCATTGTAGGATTCTTACATACTCTATACAATGCTCAGGTAATCTAGGCGTACTGGCGATAGTACACAGAGGAAATACGATCTAAAGCAAAAAAAAAAAAATGTCAACTATGAATCTGAAAATATGTGAGCGAAACAATTTTATTCGAGGCACATGTACCTGTGGTGGAAACAAATCTAAGGTACATTCTATACAAGCCGTTATGCCAGGTAAAATCACTCTAGCGTTTCCTTTGAATCCTTCTGTACCTCCATCGATTATTGGAATCACCGAAGAATGGTCGAGCTCGCCATCCGCAACGACACATAAGAGTGAAATCAACATTCCATTAATCCACCTACGAGCGACTATTGAATCTAATCCACATATCACGATATTGAACTTTCGATAGAAATCTTCATCAAAATCTTGTATTTTACGGAAATAAGGTACGACATTACATCCCGGAATCCTTTTATTAATAAATTCGGCAGCAACTTCTGCTTTAGATTTTCCAATATCCTTTCTTCGAAATAAAAACTGACGATTGAGATTAGATAGATCTATAGTATCCATATCAATCACATGAATATCTCTAAATCCCATCATTCCAAGATTTTTCAATAATTCACAGCCTAAACCTCCGGCACCAATTACTAAAATTTTGCATGAATTTGATATAAAATTGAAAATTTCTGGGCTAGGTTCGAATTCCGGATGACAAAATGGACCAGCTCGTTCCAAAATTTTTTTCAAATAAGAATAACGTCTCGTTTTTGATAATCCATCTGCGTTCATTTTCATACTGAAAAAAAAAATTATCAAATAAAGAATTCTGTGATCAAAAGTGGAAAAAGCGTGAATAAATGAAGAACAATACAAGTGAAATTGGGAGAATAATGCAAAATAATGCTATTCTAGCTCGCTTTGGATTTCGAATACTTATCGATTAACACTTACAACTCTTAGAATAAAATTATTTTTTATATTCTTATATTAATATCCATATACTTCTTAATGACGACTCAATATTCAACTGTTTAATAATATTTTATTTAATAATAATCATAATAATTACGATGATGATGATGATATGAATAGAACGAAAGAATTAAACACTAACTTGCCGATCGGTGCGGTGCAGCAGGATTAGGTGAAGATTTTTTCGTAAAACTTCGGAAACAACTCGGCAGTTGTCGTTCGGGATTTTTTCCAGGTTATTATCACCACGTCCTTAGACCATTTAGTATTTAACATAGACCGCGCTAACTAATGGAAAATCACGTTATCAGTGGCTCCAACATATGAGTGATTCTATAAGCGATTCAGTTCCAAACAAATTGAATTATCAGTGATTATCAAGATTTTTTTCCCGGGTTTTTCGGGGTTTTTATTTTATTAATGTTGAAAATGTGTTAAAATGAATTAATGAATATGATTTTTGAAACCTGCATTGCTTGTGGTGATCGAGATTCGACGATTTCAAGGTTTAAGTAAGTATTTATGGCTTTTATGCTTTATTTCGCAGTCAATGTGTTTTACATACTTCCTAAAGAAAAAGATGCGAGGGAAAGATGGCTTAGGAATTGTGATGTACTGCCACCATACGAATTCTCAAAATCTGC
This sequence comes from Phenacoccus solenopsis, assembly GCA_009761765.1. Classification (NCBI taxonomy): domain Eukaryota; kingdom Metazoa; phylum Arthropoda; class Insecta; order Hemiptera; family Pseudococcidae; genus Phenacoccus; species Phenacoccus solenopsis. Next base: position 1,039,659 of record CM019756.1, read on the forward strand.
AAAAATATGTGCCCTGCACTTTGCAGAAGAGGCATTCTCTACCCCGAAAACAGAAACAGTTCGTCGAAGAAGGTTACGGAAGAATGCAGAACCCAGTTTTCGAGTAGAGTTTGCATGGTATTTCTTTATTTAGTTGAAAGAGAACGCAATGTGTTAGTGATTTCTAAAGTCCAAAAAAAATTTTAATTCAAGTCAAATGAGATCTTTTGAAAACATATGAGTGAAAAAAGAAATACCATACAAACTCTACTCGAAAACTGGGTTCTGCATTCTTCCGTAATCTTCTTCGATGAACTGTTTCAACGTGATAGAAATCACTGAGTCATAGGAAAAATTATTTTTTTACACATAATAGAGTAATTTGTTAAAAGAATTACGAAAAGAATTATTTAAAAAGTTAATAATCACGTATTCATTTCATATAGCTAATAAAATTATTGATAAATTGTGTTTGTTTGGAACTGAATCGCTTATAGAATCACCCATATGTTGGGACCAGGTTCTTATCAGTTAGAGCGGTCTATGTTAATACTAAATGGTCTAAGACCACGTCTCGTTACAGTGTGACCAATTTAGCATAATTATGCAAAGTTTAGACTAGAGGCTAAACCTTAGACAAAAATATGTGTTGTGGTTGTGGATAATGTTATCGAATTAACAATATCGATAGTTTCGATAATTTCGATATAATCTTCAATATTAAACATGTACGTGTTTACGTTTGCGTGAAACATAATAATTATGTATGAACCAAAGTAATATAAAAGAACAAGTATAATCACTCAGTAGAAAAATGTAAGAGAAATATGGCCACAGTCCACTGCTGGGCGCGTTTGCGTTCAGGAACGCGCGTTCGAACGGAACGGGTGAGATTCTCTTATCAATTGAACGAACGATGAACGGAACGGGAAGGATAAATATAAAAGTTGGAACGGAACGTTTTATTTTCTTGAACGTAAATTTTAAACAACGTTCATTTATCGTTCAAGAAAAAACTTGTCTTTTTACCCTTTTTAGTTTTTTTCTCAATTTTCTATTTCTTCACTTCGTCTTTCTCAAGTTTTGTGTCGTGGTATTCACTATCACTATTCATTCGGTGTACTTCTCGTGGCTTAATTGGCTGCAGGGCTGTTAACAATAACTGAAACTCTTAACCTTAACTCAAACTGACTCGTATTTTCACGTATTAAGAATAAAACTGAATTTAACTATAACTATAAATCCCAATATGTGTAACTGAATAAAACTTAAACTAATATTTTCAGTCCCTGAAACTGAATTAAACTTTAACTCAAACTTAAAAAAAAATCGTTTTGGTTAAAGTCTCAAGCCAATTTCCAATTTTCCAACTTTGAACGAACATTCAGTGACTTGAGGTTCATTTTAGATCCTTTGCAATGCAGTCTCAAAGGGTTTATTTTCTATTATTAATGATCTTTTGTTACTGCGAAATAATTATATTAAGTAGTTTTGAAAATTAAAATTTTAAGTGTAAAATTTTAAATTAAATTCATTTTATATTTTTGAAAACGCTTAATTTATTGAATTTGGAAACTCTTATGTCTTATTTCATCTTTTCATCATACAGAAAAAGCAGATATGATATAATCGGTAACTACATTATTTCATTCTAACTTCAACTTCTTCAAGTATTTTAAAAGAAGAATTAAACTTTAACTAACTTTAACTTTAACTTTTTTAACTATAAAGAAGAATTTAACTTTAACCTTAACTCTAAACTTTTATTTTATTTAAGTTAAAACTAGTTTACTTCAACTTTAACTATAACTTAAACTTTAAGTGAAAAGAATAAAACTGCTAACTTTAACTTTTATTTTTGTTTTGAAAGACTAAAACTTTAACTGAATTTAACTAATATACATTTAAGTTAACAGCCCTGATTGGCTGACTGTTAATTATTCGTTATTTTAATGTTAAATTGCGTTTAGTAAAAGTGAAAAGCAGATGTTTTGAAGAATTTCAATTTGGTTCAATATAATCGTCTATTCACGAAGCGTTCATGAATGTGAACGGGAACGGAACGCGTGAAATTTTGGAAATAATTGAACGGAACGCTGAACGGAACGGAATTTTTTGGCCAGTGAACGGAACGGAACGTGAACGTCAAATTTGAGAATTTCATTGAACGGGAACGAACGCCGTTCAAAAAAAACCTGAACGCGCCCAGCAGTGCCACAGTCGATTAGTAACCAACGCTGCCGCATCGCAGCCAGGGCTGCAAAACCGAAAAAATATTGGTTCTGGTTCCGGTTCTGGTTCCAGTTCACAAATATTGATTACGGTTCTGGTTCCGGTTCTATGACTTCAGTTTTGATTCTGGTTCCGGTTCTGGTTCTATGATATCGGTTCTGGTTACGGTTCCGGTTCTTATCGGTTCCAAAAAAAACATGTGTGACCTATCAAAATACTCCATTTTACAAGCATAATCAGGAGGGAGTATTGAAACCAAAATTTGAAAAATTATATTATTGCAAAATGGTCTTGTAAATTGTAAACAACCCCAAAATCCCGAATTTTATCAATTTTAGAGAGTATTTTGCGAAGATGTACGATATCACAGATTGTAATTTATAGAATGAAACACTACAACAGTTACCTACAACCTTTGACTATCGATAGGTAGAGAGTATACAGCTATTAGCGCACTCTAATCTTATTAATAGAGATTAAACTTTTCCAGAACCGGAACCAATATATTTTCATATCGGTTCCGGTTCTGGTTCCGGTTCTCAGTAAAAATTTTCGGTTCCGGTTCCGGTTCCAGCTTTAGTACAAATTTCAAAATATTGGTTCTGGTTTCGGTTCCGGTTCCAAAATTTTATCGGTTCTACCGGTTCTTGGTTACGGTTCCAATTGGTTTTGCAGCCCTGATCGCAGCGCGTCAGGAAATAGTACCTGGGGTTGAAAAAATAATTTGTACGAGTTCATATGGAAAAAAGGCTACCGCGCGCCGATTTTAATAAAATATCTCGAAATTTGTCGCGGCACCCTTTAGCTTTGAAATTGCTATTTTATGTCAGAGATGTTAACCTTAACCCAGGGCTGGTTGAACGGAACAGAACGGAACATTATGAACGATTCAAAACACTAAAATTTCAATTCATGATGAACGATAACCAGAACAGAACAATATCATGTTTTGAACAAATGAACCGGAACCGAACAGAACAGAACGAAATGGTGGAACAGAACAGAACCGAACAGAACAAAAAATCAGAAAATTGCACTGAACAGAACTGCACTCATCTTCAATTACTGAAGATGAATATTTTGAGGAGAAAGTCAAGGAGTACGATGATAACATCACAATGGCAGCTGATCAGTGTTGTCAAAGTTCACGAACGTTTGGAGAATGAACGTGAACGCGTTCGCGAACGAGCCACATTTTCGTGAACGTGAACTGAACGCGTTCATGCACAGAAAATTGAACGTTCACCACAGATTTTTAAGGCTATGAACACGGACGTTAACTATAATACCTGGATATTTGGCTGCGTGTAAATAAAACGGTTCTGAAATAGAAATATAAGCCACGCCCACCGCAACGTTGCTTTAAACAGTATTAAAATTCAAAATTATAAGCCACCACCACCGCAACGTTTTGCGATCAGCCAAATATCCAGATATTATAGTTAACGTCCGTGGCTATGAAGCTAGAACAAAATCGCAGGAACAGGAATAAGTTTGTTCTTGTTTTTTGTCGTGTTGCGTGTCAATGTGCGATTATTCTATTCTCATTTCTGGTTTCCATTGTTTTTCGCATTTTTTTCGCGATTTCCGGACAGCAGTTTGTCAAAGATCGTGAACGTTTAGAGAATGAACGTGAACGCGTTCGCGAACGAGCCACATTTTCGTGAACGTGAACTGAACGCGTTCATTTGCTTGTGAACGTGAACTGAACGCGTTCATTTTTCAACGAACGTGAACTGAACGCGTTCATTTTTTTCGTGAACTTTGACAACACTGCAGCTGATAAAAACCAAAACGATGTTTTGAAATTTTGGGTGGATAATAAAAACAAATTTAAAAAATTATTTTCAATCACTTCAATAATCTTTGGCATCCCAGGTACACAAGTTTCATTGATTAAAAAGATTTTTATTATGCATCATTGTAAAAAGCATGAAATTTTCTATAAGATGGAAATTTAAAAACCATATAGTGCCGCTGAAAATTTCGAGTAACGAGTACTTGAAGTTATAAAAATTGGCGCTTCCCATGTTATCAGGGTTGCTAAAAAACCGTTTTTTTTGAAAAAAAACAAAAAACTGTTTTTTTTTGTTTTAAAACAGGTTTTCTGTTTTAAAACAAAAAACCTTCATGAAAAAAAAACATGTTTAAAACGTTGTTTAAAACTAGTTTTAAACAGTTTTTTTCTCTCTTTCTCTCTCTTGAAGAAGAACCATTATTATTAATGTTTTACAAGTTTTAATTAACCATTATTATTAATGTTTTACAAGTTTTAATTATTTCATTGAAGTTATTAGAAACACCTACTAACGAAAGGTCAAAATGATAAAGCATTATTAAAAATGAAAATTGAAAATTGAAAAATTGAAAATTTTGATTTTCTAGATGTTGCCTCCGCAGTGAGAAAATTCTTCGTCTCTAGCGTTCTAGTTCTGGTAAACTTATTCATATATCGTATTTCTTTGGTTAAATACCGGAAATTTAAAAAAAAAACACGAGGAGAATAAAAAACATGTTTAAAACAAAAAAAAACGTTTTAAACACATTTTAAACAAAATTTTGTTTAAAATTTCGTTTTGTTTTTTTTACACGTTTAAAACACGTTTTAAACACGTGTTTTAAACATTTTTGTTTAAAACGCTCAACCCTGCATGTTATTTAAAATTTACATATTTCGAAAACGCGCGCGAACTTTCAACTTTGATCGTTCATATCTCAAAAAGTTGTGGATCGATTTTTTGTTTCTTTTCACCATCGGAAAGAGCGAGAAATTTTACATAAGATAGCAATTTCGAAACTATAGGGTGTCGCGACAAATTTCGAAATATTTTATTAAAAGCCGCGCGAAGTTGCGTTTTCCCCATATAAACTCGTGCAAATTATTTTCTCAAACCCAGGTACTATTTCCTGAAGCGCTGCGATGTGGCAGCGTTGGTTCTTAATCGACTGTGGCCAGGTTTTTCAGGGTAAGTGACTATACTTGTTCTTTTATATTACTCTGGTAAAAACGAACAGAAAATTACGGGTTGAAAATTGACGAACGAGATTCGTATATATGTCGGTCGTTCGTTCAATCGCGTAGACTCGATTCAAAGATTCCAACATTATAATGCCGACCAAAGTTATATAATATTATAATGACTAGTTAGCTCACTCAGGCCAAAAATCCGTCCACCCTCGATGAGTTACAAACGCGGCCACCGCAGCAGTGAGAAGGGCTATCTTTTTAGCAACGTGCATTTAAATTACATGGGAAGGGCCAATTTTTATAACTTCAAGTCCACGTAACTCGAAATTTTCAGCGGCACCATATAGTTTTTAAATCGCTATCTTATAGAAAATTTCACGCTCTTTCCAATGGTGTATAATAAAAATCATTTTGATGAATATTTTTACAAGATATGGAGCTTTTAAAGTCAAAAAACGTATCTCAGCTACAAAAAATGCGTACTTTTCGTAAAGTTACATTCACGTTACTCAAAATTTTCAGCGGCACTATAGGGTTTTTAAATTGCTATCTTATAGAAAATTTCACGCTCTTTCCAATGGTGTATAATAAAGATCAATTTGATCAATATTTTTATTGGATATGGAGGTTTTGAAGTTGAAAATAGTATTTAACCTATATAAAAACGCGTGTTTTTCGTAATGTAATATCTTGTTACTCAAAATTTTCAGCGGCACGATAGGGTTTTTAAATTACTATCTTATAGAAATTTCACGCTCTTTCCAATGGTGTATAATAAAAATCAATTTGATCAATATTTTTACTAGATATGGAGGTTTCAAAGTTGAAAATAGTATTTAACCTGTATAAAAGCATACGATTTTCAACACTTAAACCTCTATAGCGAATACAAATATAATTCGAAAAAATTCCCCCTATACATCATCAGAAAGAGCATGAAATTTACTCCAAGATAGCAATTTAAAAATCATATGATGCAACCGAAACTTTTGAAGTTTTGAGTAACGAGATATAAGCTTACAAAAAATGCGAGAGTTGCGGATGGATTTTTTTTTCATGATTGGAAAGAGCATGAAATTCTACATACAATAGCAACTATAAAATTATAGGGTGCCGCGACAAATTTCGAGATATTTCTTTCGAGATTTTATACGACGGAGTTTGCATATTTGTGAAAACGTGCAACATTTTGACTTTGATGGCTTATATTTCAAAAAGTTGTGGATGGATTTTTTTTCTCTTCACCCTTTAAAAGAGCGTGAAATTTTACATAGAATAGTAATTTCAAAACTATAGGGTGCTGCGACAAATTTCGAGATATTATTTTATTAAAATCGGCGCGCGGTCGTGTTTTCCCCATATAAACTCGTGCAAATTATTTTTTCAACTCCAGGTACCATTTCCTGAAGCGCTGCGATGCGGCGGCGTTAGTTCCTAATCGACAGTGGCCATGTTTTTGTGGGTAAGTGACTATACGCTTCTTCTGTTATATTACTTGTCTTTGACCTGTACTTACCCGGCTTCTTTCAAATCCTTCGCATTGGGGAAGGCGAAACTGATGCTGATAACGATGGTACATACGATAACAATAATGTTAGGATAGCTACACGCTAATAATTTGTTTCATTTACCAACGCTCAATTTAATTAATAACGGTTTACTTCGCTAAAATTTACATTATTTGGGTTCTTATACGTACGAAATGAAACTATAATCAACTTACGAAATGAACAATTTGATGAAATCCTTTATAAAACACTTACACGGTAAGCTTTCTATGTTACTGTAAGATTAACAAAGTAGTTGGAAATCCAATACTGAAATTTTTTTCTGTTCCATTGTAACAAAATGTCTTCCTTTTTTTAAACGTGAAGAGGACTTTTTCAGGTAGCGTGAGTCGAGCTGTCAGATACCAGCATCATGTGTCTCCTAGAATGGAGAAATTTCGTTACGATGTTGATCCTTTTCTCAAGAAAAAAGTTAATTTTTCTGAGCTTGTTCATAAAACTATAATCCCTATGAATATCGTGGAGCGTAAATCATCCATTTTGGATAAACCATGTTTTAATATTGTTGAAAAAATTGATGTTACCTTGCCTCTGCAAGTAGATATTACACCATGCAAGGAAATCGAAGAACCTAATTCATCAAATATTGTCGAAAAAAAAGCTCATAGAATGTTACGGATTAGAAGAAAAAAAATGAAGAAACATCAACGCAGAAAGTTACGCAAAAGAATGAAATTTGTTTTTGCAAAAATTAGAAGAAAACGTGAAGCTAAAAAGGAAGCAATTTTTCGAAATGAAATTATTTCCAAATTGAAGGAAGCAAAAAAGTTTGACGCTGAAGAGTATGTAGCTAGTAAATTAAACTTATACAGGCTCGAAATCTTGCCAAATCGAATTCCTGGTGGAGTTAGAATGCCGGAGTGGGTAGTTCGAGAAGTGAGGGAAAAAAAGCGTGTCAAATATCAAAAAACGTTGGATGCAAAAGAAAGAAGAAAAAAACTGATTGCAGAGCGCGGCAGTATAGAAGTTAGTCCAGATCATAGATTTGATTGAAAATGATGATTTTTGTCAATTTTAATACTATTATGTTGATTAATTCAAAGTTGAATTTAAAATACCAGTACTTTGTCTATTTTTTATTAATATGCATGTTAATCACCGAGTTTTTTTCTTCCTCTTCTTCTTTATGGATACAAGATATGGTTAAAGTTAGTTTCCATATCAAATGAGTACCATAAATAGTTTATGCGAGGTGCATTTGGGGATAAGTAATTAAGATAAATCAAATTAAAATTGAAATGCATTATTTTATAAATTTGATGAATAGTTGCTAATATAAACAGGCTGTGTTATCGCATAGTATCCACCATTCTTTCGAATCCATCATTGTATATTACGCTGGAGTTTTAAAAGTTTACATTATCAAAAAATGCAAAATGCTCCTTCGTATCGACTGTTCCATCCATGCGGCTTTCCCTTTTTTCGTAAAATTTTCGTGTTACTTAATCTTGAGTGGAAAGGTTCTAATAACGCGAATGTTTTAAAGACTTCACCTGTGCTGCAAATGTTACTTCTCGTTAGTAGTTATACGTAGCTTAACACTGCGAATCTCCTCCATTTTATTTTTAATTTTCTAAAATAAGAAACATATTGAGATGATCTTTCATATCTACGAAGCCATTTTGACTTCTTCAATATTATGCGAAGGTTGTGCATAAGGTCAGCGTTGAGGGTATATTGACATTATTGACAGTATAAAATTATAAGTTTTATTTTATTTTTTTTCTTGCTGGACGGTGAAAGATAGTACATATCCTTCATACAATCCTATGTGTTTGACGGGATTCCTTGTTTATTGGTTGCAACAATTTAAAAAATTATTTTATTTAAGAAAGGTTATAATAACTCGATTAGGTACCCGTAAATACAAATCAAGATAATGTCGACGTTTCGCCTTTACCAAGACAAATATTCAGTGTTATTCGGAGTGTCCTGTATTTTGTTTACGTTGTATCTGCGACAGCTATGTGCAAACTTTCGGTTGTTTTTCTTTTCTTCACATACCTACAGCCTCTCTATACGATCTTCGTTTCGTTGAAATTATATGTATAACTTGTATTGTTCACTTGCTCCGACAGGCCCTTGTTTTCTTTTTTATTTCGGACATCCAGTAGTATTGCACAATAACCGATCATCGTAATCGGTCAGGTTTCATCCATCTCATTATCGATAATGACAACCGATTATGCTAGCGTCTGCATCCTGAAAACGCTTGGCTCCTCGGATACATTTTTCTACATTTTAATGTTTTGTTCAAGTTGCTCTTTTTCTGTTTCTTTTCATTTTCTTAAAAAACAAAGAAGTCCGAAATTGATTTTCGTAGTAAAAATTTTAATTACTAATAAAAATATTCAAAACTGAAATTTAAAGCTAAAAATAAATAAAAACCAAATTCTTGTAAAAAAAATTGAAAAAAAAGTAATAAATATTGATGTTATGTTCATCAGAAATATGTGTTTTAATATAATGGCTGTGTGGAAGGTAGGGCATAAAGCACATTTCATTTTTTCCCATCCAGCTGAACATGAAAATAAAATTTTCGCCAGTGTTTGGCTTGGGGATGGGCGAGTGAAAAGTGAAATTTCACTTTTCATTTCACGAAAAGTTGAAATGAAAAGTCTTCTGTGAAAAGTCACTTTTCAATATTGAAATAGGTGGTGTGATATATCGATTAACAGTGTTTTTCCCGCTGATTACAATGCTATATTTGACAATTCCTGTATTAATGATGTTTTCGAAAGCCAAAATCATCGCTAAATATATTGAATAAAAGCGACTATCTTCTCGTTTCCCTTTATTTTTTTTCAGTTTTCAACTTTTTAACAGTAACTGCGTTGGTGAAAATGAAGGTAGGAGGCTCCCTGGAGGCACCCATTTCGTCGGAGATGGAGGTATAATGGTACATGAAATCTTTTTGAAGTAGGAGGTGAATAGTGATAGGAATATGCTCGCAGAATCTTTGACCAAATAGGCAAATTCTTCTATCTCTTTCATTTTAATACCTAGAAGCTTCAAACTTTTAAGATATGTAAATAAGGAGTTAGGAACCAAATGTATATAACAAACATGTCACAACCTTGAAAATGATGTGATAAAATAATTTTAGATTTTTGATCTTCAAAGAATCCCCCGAGTATTCGCAAGGGTTTTTCAAATATTATTCAGCTGGTGATACCAGATGATCTTCACGTGTTACTGTTCTCATACCTAATAAAACAAAGGGAAGAGCTAAAACCAATTCACGACCATCCCAACAGAGACTAGTTTTTAACCTTTAATGGATTCGTTCAAGGACAGAGGAGGTACGGATCCCCTCTATTCCCAATAAGTACTCTAGGTGAGTTTGTGACTCAGAGGTGAACGGAGTACCTCTATTGGTAGTAATTATTTTTGGTAGACCATATCTTGCAATCAAGCTTTTAATAATTTCATCAGCAATAGTTTTCGCAGACATTTCGCTTACCGTAAAATGGGGTGAATAGGATATAAGGGGTGAAAAGGATCAAAAGTCGAGAAAAAGTTTGATAACCTATAACATCGTAAATAGGCAATGTACTAAGTTGAAATTCATTGAATAAGTTAGGTAGTTGATTCTAGAATGCGTTTTATACGTTTCCAACTTGAGCGAATGGCTGCACTGACAACAAAGAAACATGTTACTCAAGCATTCACATGGTGCAAAAATTAACACGAAAAAAACTTGTTTTCCAGAGCAGTAATTTCTGATTTTTTAATTTTTTTTTTCGAATTCTTCATTCTGTATTACCATTAGGATAAAGTTGGCGGCATTTTTTCCAATAAGTACCACATTATAATGAAGTTGTGATTTTCTTTTTGAATTCACCTCTGTATTTTGAAAAAATCGGGGTGAATAGGATCACCTGCCAGTTTACTGAAATTGGTTGAAAATCGGTTTAATAAACATTCAAATTGCCATCTAGATGATCGAGGGCTATACTCATTTGCAATGAATCCAACTCATCTAGAATAGTTATTTTTTGACCAAGTTGTTTTTCCTTTTTACTGTAGGTATTAAAATAAAGGTTTTATACTCATAATTATGTATTCTTCATTTTTTTAAAAGGTGATAGCTCTAAAAACATGGTTTTATTTTTTTTTAACTTAAAGTCTGATTCTATTCATCTGGGAGCCGTTCATAATGGATAAACCAAGAAAAACTTATAGTGATTCTTTTCACCCCATCTTTAAGATAAATAGGATCAGACAACTTTTTCTGAAATAAAAAAAGAATGGGTGGTGGTGTGGATCATTCAAAAAATGTTTAGAAAGTATAAATCAAGACCCATATTTTGCTTCAATTTTCAAGTCTCTATAATGATTCCTCTTTGTGTGATGAAGCATTAAAGTTCAAAATTGATCCTATTCACCCCATTTTACGGTATAGAAATGAATTCCATCTATCTTGAGTATCTGTTGAGCATCGTTAGAAGATATCGTTATTCTTCAACCACTAGGAGCGAGCTTACAATATCAATAATTATGTATTTGTTCAAATTTTCCAACATTAAGAAAAGTGATATATGGTGTAACTGTGTGGTGCATAATTTCATTCTTTTGACATTGCATACGTGCTTTAATTCCACTACGAATATGAAGATTCATATCAGGCCTTATAAATCTTGATTTCATTCATTTCAACGTCGCATTTGGACCTGTATGAGAGCTATAAATACATTTTGTTTAAATTCTTTGAAGCATAGTTTTTCTGGTATATAGGCGCGCATTTGGTCATCATAACGGTTATACCATACGCATTCTATTTTTGAGCTAGGTGTGCCATTTTTTCAGTTATTAATTTTTGTAATTTTCAAGGCACTCTTGTTGTTGTTTACCTTATCTTGCAAAGAAAAAAGTAGTAGTATTTCCATTATTTGTCCGTATTGCATTTATACGACTTGGTAAATCAGCAACGATGTTATTATTTCCCTTGATATGTCTGATATCATCTATGAATTGGGCGATACATTCTAACTAAGCAGCATTTCAATTTAAGGCTGAAAATATCGAATTCCTTCGTGAATTGCCAATAGTTCTTCATCGAATGTTGCATAAGCTTGTTGTTGACCTGTAAGTTTTTTAGAAAAGAACCCCAAAGGTTCTTTTTTTCCTTCTTGATTGATTTGGTGTAAGGCGGCTCCAATTCCTACATCCGATACATCTGTTAATTATTGTGTACTCGGAATTGAGAATGAAAAAAGTAACTGCATTTATTGTTTTGAAAAGTGCGTTAAGTAATTTCTATCTATTCGATCAATGTGTTATCGCGTCGTTTTGTTCTTCCTTTTAATAATCCATGTAATGAGCTAGAGAAAAAGATAACTGTGGAACGTGATCTCTGCAGCGATTGAAAAGTCTTAATGTATGCCTTAATTCACTGATTGTTTTAGGTAGAGGTAGCTGTTGGAGTGCTTCAATTTCTTCTTTAAGTGGTGCTGTTCCAGCAGAAGAAATGTTATATCCGAGAAATTTTACTGTGGCTCGACCTGATTGGCATTTATTTACGTTTATTGTTCGCCTATTCTGGGATAATGCTGAGAGAACACTGCGACGATGTTTTTTATGTTTGTCAAAGCTGTTGGAAAAAATGAGGATATTGTCTACATAGGCAAAAATGAAGTCAAAATCTCGTAATAAATGTTGGAGATGAGTTCGGGTGCGTTTCTCAGTCTGAAACGCATTCTGAGGTATTCAAAAAGTCTAAATGTGGTTATTACAGCTGTTTTTGGTATGTCTTCTGCTACAATAAGGATCTGGTGGAAAGCTTTAGTAATATCTAGAACTGAAAATATAGTAGCCTTTCTAATATTAGCTGAAGTGTCTTTTATGTTTGGCACTAAGTATTGGTCAGGCGTTGTTACCAAGTTTGAACAATGATATTCTCTACATGGGTATACTTCGTTTGTTCCTATTTTATCTTGTAGAACTAATGGGGAAGCCTATGGTGACTTCGATAGTCTTACAATGCCTAGTTTCACTAAATTTTGAAATTCTTATTTAGCTTGAAAAAATTTTTTTGGAGGTAATTTACGGGGTTTTGAGAGTTTAGGTGGTCTTGTTTGAATATAATGTACTATTTCATGTTTCGGGACAGTTCTATAAACTTTAAATATTGATTTCAAAGTTATGTAAAACGAGTTTTAGCAGATTTTTGCGTTGATGTGTAAGAAATCAGTTGCGCGCACGGTATGATCTAAGAGTTCCTCCAGAATCGCGTTATTCTTTTAATAGGTAATAGGAAGTTGGTTACATACAGAACCCGACGCTCTTAATTAGGTATTAATTTTCAATAAGAATGTCGCTTATAGCATAGGGATGAACTTATCTATAGATAAATGTATCAAGTATATGCGTTTACACAATTCGCCATTTTGCATTTGTGTAATCCTGAGAACATCTATGTTGAAAATTAGGTTACAGTTAAGTTACATTTTCAAGAATTTGGGTTGTTTACTTTTCTTTTTGTTAATTTTTGATTTTTTGTTTAGGTTAGAGTTTCAACAAGTCTAATTGTAGGTAACTGAAAGTAACTCTCTCGCATGGACGCATATGCCTTTATAAAAACTGTTCATCGCAGGTTCTTGAATTTTTTTCATATCTTTCAGTATAGATTTAGGTTTTGTAAACTTCATCATCTGCTTAATCCCTACACAAAGAAAGCGAGTTCATTTAGATTTGTTAATTCAGTATTGTAAACGTTCAAAGAAATAATAATATTTAATATTTCAATATAAAATTTGAATCAAAACAAACATAAGAAACGAAACAATACAGAAAACAAATTAATATACATTTAGATAAGCATGTATAAATTACATTTTAAGTAGGATACATATAAGATAGGAAAGAAACTTATATTTGAATTATTCTAATACTAATACTAATACTAATATCACACTATATCCGCTTTCTTCCCATTGCTTATAACAATAGGAGTTTTTTCTTTTTCAAAGATTTTCTTTGGTTGTTTAATGGCGCGAGTGAAATATTCTTCAATTTCTTGTAGTGTTTTGTCTTTCGTTTCTGGTAGATATAAATACAAGAAAATTGTGCCTAATAACGATATGCTCCCATATAAAAAAAACGGAAAGTAATGAGATATATCTCGTAAGAAAGGGTATGTTTTAACAGCCACAAATATAAAGAAGTGACAGGAAGCGGTAGTAAATCCTCCAACAAGGCCACGAACCTATATAAATTAAACCAAGGTTAGCAAGCACATATAATATGAAATAGCTAAAGGAAGCAGCCATGCCGCATTACTGAAGCTGAGTTTTTAATTTGGGCTTGTTCAGGTTTGCAAATAACATTGCTAACCCCTTCGTGTCTATAGGCAGCATCGAATACGAAGTTTGAAAACCCCTACCTTATCCTTTCCAAAACCACTCGAAGAAGTTGAATTTTGAACAAATGTAGTACTTCTTGCCATGCAGTAATTATACGAAAGCATATTTTTCAAATTATAACTATTTGAAGCTCCTCAAATTATCTTCAAATTTTTATGATCCGCCATTTTGTATCTATTTTGACCCGAATTCAAGAGCTCATATTCTGGTCACTAACTACTCTCATACACAAAGTAGTGGCCTTTTTGTGTTGATTTGGTGAGGAGATATGGAAGATTCAAGAAATTTTATTCTTCAAAAAGCCGTTTTTTGATATAACTCCCCTCTAAATACACTTAGGAAACTGTAATTTGGATATGTTGATATCCTTGACTCACTCTTTCATATCAGATCAAAAACGAAAAATTTGAACTATGTGCCTCTTCTTCAGCCTCCTACAAAATTTGAAAGATCCGCCATTTTGAAGTGTAATGAAAAAAAAAAAAACAAAAAAACAAAAAGTACCCTCTTCCCATTTTGAAGAAGAGTCTCTCACCAAATTTTGATCTAATTCTATGAATACCCGCAGGCGCTACACGTCTGGGGGGAGAAAGTACATACTAAAAATTAGAATATTTGCCAAATGATTATAAATGGTCTGAAACGCAAAGATTTGCAGACCACATTCTCCCCTTCTCTAACCAAGTAGGCTGTAATAGCTATGATTTTTATTGAAAACTCAGCAAAAAAATAATAATTTGTAAAAAAAGGTATAACTTTTATGTAAGTATTCATACTTTTGCTGGATATAATTCTCCAATCATGACCCACGGTACGATCAAATATCCGATGGTAGATGCTGCTGTGAATAAAAATATCGAAAAAATAGGAACCCACGTTACTAATGTTTTTACATCGGTTTCATTCAGTTTTGCTGCGATGCATACATATCCTCCTAAGATAACCATCGTAACACCGCATCCAATTGCTGAAAATAATTCCGTTGTTAGAAATTCATTTTTTTTTTTCTTTCTTTCAATCTTGAAAATCGGACATTTCTTTCTTACAGGATATAAAAGTTAGAGTTCTTCTTTTGAGTCTTAGCATTAGCATGCAACCTATGATGGTGAAAACTAATCTGATCACACCGCTGAAAACTGTAAAAATGTACGCATCTTCTTCTCCACGACCGATCAACTGTAAATACGATGAAAAAGTGTTAAAAATTAAGGTGTTTGCTGTACTCAGATGTTTATAATTATTGTCTTTGTAGTTGTGTGAAGTTGAACAAGATCGTAGAATCCCATCATGTTATACGTCCATGAACACGCTGAAAGGGAGCAAAGGAATTTTATAAAAGCAGTATTTTAATCCTCGACACTCCACATTTGAACATTCTAGCGTAACAGAATATCGTCGCGAACGCCGTCGCGCACTAGTGTGGATGGTAGAGAGTAACACCGACTCGAACAGTGGCGCGATCCGGCGACTATCGGTCTTTTGCCATCACATTAAAGAAAATATGTTCGCAGCGAGGTTACACACTACTATCACAAGTGTGGACATCTGGTATGAATATTGATAATGAACGGAGAAATGTTGCCCACGCGGTTATGCGATGATATTCTGTTTGACAGAATTTCATCATCTGATCGAAATGAATGAAAATTTGAGTGATGAGAAAATACGTATAGTTGGGTATTATTGAGTTACTCGTATTTCTGATTTCACCACGATCATGTGGGTAGACGATAGAGATTATAAAGATATCTAATTTTATCAGAGTGTTTGTCCTAAATAAATAATTTATATTGCTTTTTTTCGTTTCATTCTACGCGTACTCTAGGTAGACATATGCGCCATTATCAAAGTGATCGCAGCTGCGTTGGCGGTATGAAAACAGCGCGAACTGAAAATTCATTAAATAATACTCTATAATGAATGAATAATTCTTATTTCCAAAATTTGATGAGAAAACTTTTATTTAATATATTTGAAGAAAATTGTTTTAATTTGTCCATTCCTTCGATATGTTTTTACGCTTTCAATCTTATTTCTTTTAATTTATGTCCATTTCGTCCCATTACCAACGTCTCCCTTTTATTAATTTTAAAATTTCGCCTCTTTCATTATTTTTGTTCTAATTTGTTTATTCCTTTACTATGTTCTTTTTTTTTCTTCTTGTTTATTTTCCCTCTCAGGTACTTATCAGCCCAATTTTTTCTTTTATTTTTCAAATCATACCTTTCTCAACGACAGATTATAGGAAATTCCTTTTGGCGTTCGTGAGCTGGTTTACTTATAGTTGCAAACTTCGTCATGAAATAATTTTACTTGTCACTAATTATTCTTTTATCGGTATTTGCATTATTTTCATCCATTAATCAATGAAGGAGTTTTTCTAAATTACGTATTTTTAATGCAAGTAAATAATAATGCCATCAAGAGAACGACAACGACGATAATAAAGTAGATTTATGTGAAATTTTCTTTACAGTAGCAACTAAAAATTTTTATATTATTCATTTCTCACTATTACGAAAAAAAAACCCATTGTTATCTGCAAAAAAAATTTTGAAGAGCAAAGTGGTCAAGTTCAAAATGAGTCTAATGTGTATACTGCATAAGTATTGAATAAAACAAAGCAAAAAAAAAATCAGGTACAAAATAATATGATACCAGCCCTCAGATCAAGTTCTCCTCATTTCCCTTTGGAACTTGACCGTCGTCATTAAGGAAGAAATAAAGATTATCACGTACCTAAACATTACATTTTATGAGGTATATCTCTCTTAACCTATTTCCACTTTAATATTCAGGATATCCATTTAGATTAAATATATGAGTTACAGCTCAAAACGTTTCAACTTGAAGTTACAAAAGGGATCGGGTCGGGACATGAAGAGATGTTCTTGTTGTTACCACCTGAAGATATTAAAACTCGCACATTATTACATCAGGAAATACATATAGTATCTATTCTGAATATTCCTCATTATGATATATACCTATCTCTCTTAACCTATTTCAACTTAAATAAGATATGCAATACATCAGTAACGTTCTTCAATCATTCGTACTTATTGTTGAGTTATTATGTATGCAAAAATATAATGTACCTATGATTTATAATTATCAATAATGAAACATTTAAACTCGTAGCCTGCATACCTATAACAATCCTGTAATAAATGACGACCGTCAAGTTCCAAGAGGAAATGAGGAGAACTTGATCTGTGGGCTTGTATCATACACCTGTATACATTAGACTCGTTTTGAACTTGGCCACTTTGCTTTTCTGAAGTTTTTTTGTTTGTAGATTAATGACTTTTTAAAAGGTAGGTATGTTGTTTTGGTGGTTTTGCCATCCAAAATTCAGGAAAAGTCACATAACGAGTTACAATGTGACGACGTGACCTTACGACATTTTTGGTTATACAAACGTATTTTGCACGACTATAAGACGTATAAATGTTATGGTAAAATTTAACAAACTTCGAAATTCAAAAGTCAGTAATACGCTGATCCAAATCATCAGCTGCAACGTGCTAGCATGAGTGGCGTACGCCGTTTCACGCTATGTTAAATCGGTATAATGAATCCGCCATATTGGATCAAACATTTATTTTGCGTTTTCTTTTCCTTGATATCAGCTGCGAACTGATATCATGAAATGAAATGATTTTCCCGCTTTATCAAATTATTTTTCCAAGTTTATTAATGAAATTCATTATTTATAACTCTCCAGCTTTTGAAAAGTATTTTCCACGTTATAATTTATAATGGCTGGATGTTCAAAAATAGTCAACTTACTGCATCTTTAATCAATTTCGGTACTTGTTTTCTCTGCATATGTTAAAATATTCAAATACTTTTAACATTATCATTAACCACGAATAAAATTAAAATAATTAGTTACAATGCATGTAATATAGCGAGAGGGACTGTTATAACCTATTGATAGGGTTAGTTTACATATTGACCTGATCCAATATGGCGTATCCATTATACGTGTCATTGTAGGCGTCCTAACGGCTAACCATAGGTGCTTGAATTTCGCTCAGTTCCGTTTATACGTAGGTAATAGGTATATAGGTACGTATAAGGCGGATATTAATAAGTGGACAGTGGACACTAACCTTGAAAATCGATACGGAATAAAATGTAAGCGGATTCGTGCCGCTCATCTGATATATGAAAAAGTACGTGGTCAAAATGAGGAATGGTTTCAAAATCGATGGATGAAACATGGCGAGGATTTTTTGAGTGGCGGTCATATTGGTGGCGGATTTATGCTTTTCAGTGAATTCCACCAATGTATTAACTTCACGTTGTACATCACAAGTGGATCCGCGCAACTTTTTCAAGCTGTTGAAACACTTATGCTTTTGACCAGACGAAACCAACCACGACGGAGACTCTGGTAACAGGAAACTAGTACAAATGGATAAAATTGGTATTATAGAACTGATCCAAGCTAAAGTTCTCCAGTCGCACAGGAAACCAAGCAAATACTCCAAAGCAACTCCTGCAATTGGAAAATGAAACACATAAAGCGCACGAATTTGGCAGTGGTGACCATCATAGTGTAGGTATAAATACTGATAGTTGGTACGCGATGTACTTTTAACACCGTATACCTCTACTAACCTAATGATGCACCGACGGAAGCCAAAGCCGATAATATACCTCTGAGATGTGGTTGAGTGACTTCAGCGGTATACACTCTAGACGGAGCACCAATCATACCGGAAGAAACTCCGGTCAAAATACGCCCAATGTAAATCCATTCCACTCTTGGAGCGGTAGCTATCATAATCCAGCCCATAATAGCAGGTAATTCCGTAATGACTAGAGTTCTCTTTCTGCCCAATATTTCCGTCAAATAAGCGCTTAACACGCATCCGCATGGAGTACCAATGGACGATAAACTAGCTGCAAGTATCGACGCCCAAATTAAATATGTATCCGAGTACAAAATTAATACCTATACCTAAACTTACGTATAGATGCTCCATAATTTTAGTTATTATAATTATTACTCTTAACTTTCATGTACGTGTCTATACGCGCCGCGCGTTATCTTATTAGCATATATTACTTCCCGTAAATATTTCGAATTATAACGTACCAACCCATGAAGCTTCGTTTTTCGTAATCTTCAACGTCATATCGCTCATCAGTCGCGGATTCGCTACCGCCGAAAAGCCAAACGTCATGCCAGTATTTATTGTACCCAAATTTGCGATGAATGCCGCTGTCACCTGCAAACATTACAAAGCGTTAATTTACAGTCTGTTTTAATCTAATTTCGTGGTTGCTGAATACACGATTTTAAAGAACAGCTATATTAATGAGGTGTGTACGTTTTCTACTGCGTGTATTGGTAGTTGGTATTTGATACGTAATTACGTATAAGTATCTGAATACTACTCGTGTATCGATGTCGTACACTCTACATTAGTACAGGTGTATCAGAAATGTCAACGATTCACTTGCGCTATATGTATGTAACTATGTATATATCCTGTGTCCCATTGATCTTCGACCCCCTCAGCGCAAAAATCTCAAGTAGCTTAAATGGTACTATTTTAGATTCGTTGTGGGGTAACAATAATTCAAGATCTCCACGTTTTAGTCAGTGTTACCATGCAGCGAATCCAAAATACTTTTATTAAAACCACTTGAGAGAGATTTTTGCGTTGAGGGGGTCGATTATATAGCGCATCTACCCAACTATATAGAACTGTGGATTTTAGATGAATACGTACGGTAAATATAGGATTTTATTTCTATTTTTTTTTTTCATTCTTTTTTAATTATGATGTAGGTAGGTAGCTACTAGCTAGGTACATAACGCGTTCGACTATTTCATGCATTAGATCATTCTAGGTTAGTCTGACTGGCTAACCTATGTAGCACCAGCACGTGTGGCAACGTGATGTGATCTCAAAGAACCTAATATAATAGAAGATCTTCATAATGCGCTCTCTGCGTATCAGCGATCGACTTCCGCGCGCACTACTTTTCGGAAACTGAAATTTGTTGTAGGTACCTATTGTACTCGTATACCTTATATCTGTATGAACGTATAGGTACTTTTTTTTTTCAAAGGTTCGCAGTTGCGAAGGTACCCCGTCGGGTGGGATAAATTTATTTATATCCGAGTGAACTATAATTAGTTACACGATATTGCCAGTCTAAAGGACTTTTAGCCTATAAAAATATGGAATAACATAGGTAGACACTTGACTACTTATTTTACATACACATAGCAAATACATGCACTGTGTTCAACTGATTTTAACACCGCCGAGCGCCAAATTCCCTTTCA
The DNA here is from genome assembly GCA_009761765.1 of Phenacoccus solenopsis. Taxonomy (NCBI): domain Eukaryota; kingdom Metazoa; phylum Arthropoda; class Insecta; order Hemiptera; family Pseudococcidae; genus Phenacoccus; species Phenacoccus solenopsis. Next base: position 1,060,083 of record CM019756.1, read on the forward strand.
AAAAAAAATATCACCTATTTTATTTTGTTTAACTTCATTATGGCATAAATGAACAATTTAAGACTTCGATAACTCAAATACTGTGATTTAAACAATTTTTTACTGGTTATTTGATTGATTTAAATTCATTTCTTCCAAAATCAGTGATGCAAAATTAACTGGAATGAAATATTGAATGTTTAAAAACACTCATATCTTATAAATTATGGATTTGATGCCCAAAATTGAAGGTGGAAAACGTAAATATTCTAAAGCGCGTTGAGTTTTGTTTATAAAAAAAAAAAAATCAATTGTCGTTTTTGAAAATTATTAAAAAAGGTGAAGTTTTGAGCGTATATGAGTTACATCTTAGAAAGCGTATCGCTATTATATAAATTTTTGGCTGGATAATGATAACGTATGTGAGATCAGGAACCAGTTCTCAAATTCTAGAAATTCAAAATTTTTAAGTATGTACGTATTAAAAAAAAAAAAAAAAATCAATATACAATTGTACGTATAAACATGATGAGTATAATTCGACACGGCTTTGGGGAAGAAGGGCCAAACTGCAATTTCACCGTGGGATTTCTGTAAAGATTTAACTCTGAACAAAACTGTTTTTAAATGCTAGCGCCAATCTGATGTTTTATTCTAGTTGGGACAAATGAAATAAAAAAAAAAAATGAATATTCCAAATGAATCGAATTGCCCTACAAACACATAGTTGCTATACCACTGATGTTTTGCAAGTTCATGTGAAATTGCAGTTGAACCCTTCTTCCGCTAAGCCGTCAAATTATTTCCTTGATAAACAATGTTTTTCATTATAAATTATAAGTACAAAGAATTACTGCTAGAATGAGTTCAAGGGCGCTATCAATAATTTTTGCCAAAAAAAAAAAAAAAAAAAAAAAAACAATTTCACTATCTCGAACGTATACGTAAGTGAGCTAATTAAGTGAAACACTTTTTCTTTGTTAAATTTAGCATTTGCGAGCATAAAATGAACACGAATCAGTGGCGTGATAACGAAATATTTTTAAAGACTGTAAAAAGAAAAAGTAAGACTTCAGATGTTCAGAAAATCGGTATGAAAAAAACATACGTAGGTACATAATTATGTAAATGTACATTCTACATACGCACCTATGTACGTATGTACGTACTTAGTTACAAATACGTTAGTGTTGGAACGAGGAAATTTGTGTCGTACAAAGACCCGAACCGAAATACATTTCAACATATAAAATTATTATAATTATCCACTTCGAGATAGTTATACCTCTACCTATACCCTACTGTACTCGACTGTTTACTTTTAATCTTGAAGAGACCAAAATATTCCATAATATACGTAGTATACGTCGTACTAATGTAGATGTACGCTGCTAGGACGTACGTTATGTGATTGGCTTTACGCCAATCCAAGTACGTAGACTTGCACAAGGAGAATCGTACGGACTAACAACTATAAGTAATGTTTTCATTTCTTCTTTCTTTCTTTCTTTACGAACTAATTTTATCATTCGACTTGGCATTGAATTATTGTACTTTTAATATTTATATAAATGTGTAGGTATCATGTACAGGCAAAAAGCAACGCTTTTTTGCTACCATGATCAGAACTTTAACACGTGACCATGTGACCAAGAAATAAATGGTATGCAACGCGTACTAATTGAAAAGTGACCGCGCGCGATGTGAAATCTTCTATTATTGTTTATCAATTACCTACAATGATTTCTCATTGTGTATTTTTTGAAGGAGAATAGCGTTGTGGGGATCGTTAAATCGTTGGATCAGTTGCTTGGCCCGTTGGCCGTTCGAACTGTTTATTTATTTTAATTTTTTTTAATTTTGCCGATACATGCGAGGATATGCCAAATTTTTTTTAACCACGCCAAATTCGAATGTTTATTAAACGAAAATAATCATATGGAACTAACTACCTTCCCGCCTTTTTAATTACCCAACTATAGGCAGGCAGGCAGGTAGAGGTATTGGGTGCTTCATAACGAAGTCTGTGCAGGCGGTTGGCGGTACCTAATGTTTTTTATTATAATTTCACATTGAACAAATCGACAACAGCACGAGTTATTTTCATATTGGTACTTGGTACTTGGCTACCTACCAGGTACCAACTACCTACTTATTTGTATACTTATGTGTATCACGTAGAGATTAAGATACCACCTGTTTGGAAGGTTTTCTTACGTAATTTCCACAATGATACGGCAACTGAATTCTCACTATAATTTGTACATAATATTTATACATAATATAGATAATGAATTATTCGCATTATGAAATTGAATTGATCGTAACCGATGCGCGTTATCGTATTCAATTGGTAGTTATTATAATTATAACTGCTATGCGTTTGTGTACTTTTATCTCGGACTAGCAACAATGTAAGGCTAGAGGCTACGTTTACAACGGATGCGGAATCGCTACTGAAAAAATCAATTTTTACATTTCGACAATAGCTACCGTGAAACGGATGAAAAACAAGATTAATCCAGTCTGATATTCATGCTACACGTTTGTAAACGAGTAGTGCAAAATTTAAAAACCTACATCATTAATTTTACTTTTTATTTTCGCGTAGAAAACTGCGTACTTTTTTGCGGTCAACATTGTGCTCGTGTTCGGTGTGCGTATAGTCGTACGATATGCATCCGCCTACATCAGCATAAACCAGCTTGACCCTTTTGCTGTTGTCTTTGTGTACGTACTCGGTTAGAAACAAGCAATAATACGCGTATGTAGAGGTGTATTTTTATTTGTTCGTAATATTTATTTATTTATTTTTTATTTTATTTTTTTGTTTTCAAATGACTTGGCACGAATTCCGCAGCTCTCCTTTCTTCCACTTCGTCGTCCCCCCCCCTCCCAAACTTCTTGTCGAGAAAAAAAAAGAATAATGCGGTTCCATCGTCCATTAAGTTTCATTTAACTCGAATTTAATGCGGTTGCTTAATTTTACGACCCACTGTTGTTGGTAATCTACGTGTGTTTGTGGAAAATTTTGCGTCAAACGTGGTCCCATAAAAACTGATCATGTCCAAGTTCATGCGTGGCAACTGCGAACGCGAGGCAAGAAGCGCCAATATTCGCCAATAGGTACCTATTGCGAAAAACGACGAATTTTCTTTTGTCACGCTACTCGCGTGCGATTATGTTTCATAGATTAAATATTCCGTTTATTTAATTAATCGCTGTACACTTATTAACTAGCTGTTGTAATTTAATGACATATGCCTATTTGAAGTACATTAATTTTCAGTGTACACTTTTTTAATACCGCGTGAGCTGTACGCTATACGGTCTATTGGAAACGATGCTGAAATGTTATTTTTTATACCTAGGCTTAATTATTGTTGCTAATACGATACTATTAATACACACTACTCTATAAGTGATCGTAACTTTTCTGATGTAAATTTTCAAGATAATTGCAAAAAATGAGGAGCAAACAAAAAAAAGTAGATGAAACTGGGCGGCTTTTTATCTCATGTTAGTCGACTTGTCCGCGTGATGTTTAATTTCGCTGAAATTTTAAATAAAATAATGCTCATCGTTCATTTTTACCTGACGCAAAGAACTTCCTCGTTCCTCCTTTCGGTTTTTAAAAGTGCCATTATGAGAGATGAAATTCTTCTCAGCAGCGTCTTTCTCTTGGATGAAATTTTTCATAGCCTCCGAATCAGCCGTACCCGATACCGCCAAATTTGTTGTGCTGCGAAGACAAAATGAAAAAAAAAAAAAACACTTACATAATCACTTGAATTCGCGAAATTGTTCGATTACAAATTGAATTTTCTAATGAGCAACCGCAAAGTCTGCTGATGCAGTCGCTGTATCGATTTTTTTTTTCAACTTACCTATATCTATACTAAATTTTTCTTCACACTTGCGTAATATTTATCGAGCAGATAATTCGTGCGTTATCATTTCATTAATATAGCGTGTCTTTGACCTTGCATTATAAAAGTCATTAGAAATTTAATTTGGCGCATATGGAGAGCCGGATTTTGTACTACAATGTTGTCAAGGGTGGATTCGAAATAAGGCTAAAAATTGGATACGACGATAAATGGATTTTAAATTAATACCACCCTGTCTGCCTCTACCTCACATAAGCGGCGTTTCCTATTTGTTCGACTTTTATTTTTGATCGATTATTATAGTCGAAGCGAAGATGCAATAAAAATTTCACAATTCGCCCCACCATACGTACCTATCTTAATATTTCTTATCTGCAATTATATAATGCCAATTAGCGACTTGAATGTAAGATACGAACGCGAAAGCACGTGCTCGTGTTTTTCTTTTCCATATACGTAAGTAGAAATATGTACTAAGCTGGTACATATTTATAACACTATTATAGGGGTACAGGGATATTAGTTTGAATGAAATGAAAGAAGTGACGAAGGTAAATTGAACGCTGGTTGCGCAACCTGCTAAACCCAGCCTTAGAATTCAAGAGCAATATGAAGTAAAGCTCCCGACTTTTTTTTATTATTTTCTTATTTACGTGTGCATTTGTTGGTAAATTAATTATCAAAATAAAATAATTGAAGGAATGATAAAAAAGAAAAATTGTGAACAAAAAATTATAGCAATATTCCTGTTTCTTAGTGCACACACCGAGAGAAATTTTAAGGTAACAAATACAATAATTGAAGGAGAAAAATGAGGAATGATTCCTTCAATTCGGGCCGGTCATCGAAAGAGTTATTTTAGTGGAACCTCTGAAAAGGTGAAAATGAATAAAATTCAACATTGATTTGAATTACGAAAAAATAAGGGCATTCAGAGGAAAATTCACGATGACTTTTTTTTGGACGATAAAATTTCCTTTCCAAGCATATAAACATTATTGTATCTTCACCCCACATAACAATAGAACTTAATTGTTCATTGTAGTATTAATCATTCAAAGTCAACTATTCGCTTATCATATTTGACACTGTCTTGTTCAGTAATCTGTCTGTTGAGGTTGCGTTTTAGTGAATTGTGGAATGAAGATTTTTTTTTATTCAGTATTCATATACTGCGCGTCCAAGTGATTCGGGTACAGATGTACAATCCGCGAAAAAATCTCTTTTACAATTATTTAAAATTGATTTTTTCAAATGCAAAGAAATTGTAATGCAGTTGAAATTAATTTATGCGTCTTAAAACTGATTAATAATATAATTTTAAAAATAATTTCTGATTTAGGAATTGTAGTTTAACTCTTATCATGTTATCAACGACATGAGATTTCTGCCCTGATTGTACTCGAATCACTTGGACGCACGTTATTATCGTTATTTCATTTGCTATATGGAATAGGTAATGAGCCACTGTGATAACTGATTTTTTTTCAAATTTTTATCGTTACTGGTGATGAAAACATAACAATATTTATATCATTGAATAAAAAATTTTATCCTCTAAAAATTAAGCTATGATGAATTTTTTTTTTAAACCCTGCAGTTTTCGCAGAAAATTTAAAAAACAAAAGCGCTTCTATTTAAACCAATGTTAAATTTGAAAAAAAAAAAGTGACTTTGCGTTAAATCATACTTCCTCACGGTCGACATGCTTTCGAGGCTGACCAACTCTACTCATTTTTAAAATTCATATTTTTGTAAATAATGAAAATAAGGAGACGTCATGTTACCTCATGTTCCATCGATTTCAAAAATCAATCAACTCTAGAGACCTACTCAATCTATACCATTCCTCAAAATTTATACTTAATCTGTCGAGTTTTATTCTATGTAGTTATAGCGAGAGAAGGAACGTCATAGCACGCTTCCTTAAGTTGAAAAAGTCTACCTATATACTGTACCTATCTTCCTAATTTGGTGTAGATCGCTCTATGCGCTGGCCCTGTCACGCTCACTCACGTTCCCTCATCTCCCGAAAATAATTCCAAAACTACTACGTCTACCCTTTCAGCCACCAGCACCCCTTTTTGATACCAACGGAAATACTGTGACCTTACGTCTTATTGAACCAGTTCAAGTTCTAATGAGAACGCTAACGCTCAAATTCTCAACGTTCTTCGTTCTCGACTACTTTCTTCATTATAAAATACATATTTGCGGTAATTCTATATTTTTTTTTCTTATATCTCAACAACGCAACTTGAAATAAACAGATGAAAATTGAAACCATGCTAATGTACATAATTATACAGTGTGATTTTAGCGTGGTTATTGAATATTATTTTCGTAATTTTTTCTTTACAATACGATTTTGATTTTTGAAAATCGCATCAGCCTGTAAAAAAAAAAAATCGAAATAACTTGAACGGGAACGTGAGACAAATGAATGAGAACATTCGCGAACAAAGAAAAAGCCATCTTAGGAAGAGCATGTGAAAGTTTTTGGGACACGAAAAAGTTTTTTTGAAAACGTTGGAAAATGCGTTCTTACAACACTGGGTTAAAACGAGATGTTCAAGAGGGTGCGAGCGCGACCTTTCTTAATCGCAAATCGGAGAGTCTAACTTCTTAGCATGAAACGTAAATTCGGACATTCGAGTTACGTACAAGATTATTGGTTTCGGAGATGAAAAGTTTGATTCTAAATTTCGTAATCCAGTGAGTTTAAAGTCCTTTTTTTTTGAATTAAAAAAAAAAACTTACATCTTATATTTCCTACCTACTTGTATATTGAATTATTGATTTTATTTCGTTGTTCACCTCATCTTCCATACTGGCAATTGCCACGAGTATGGGAAATTTTTTCCCAACCTATTTATGATACCTAACTGTTCGAACAAATTATTTAGCATATCTTGCACCAAGTACTGTAGTACTGTATACAATTTATACTGTGCTGCTAGTATGTCGGTCTGAAAAATTTGTTTTTTACCGAAAAAAATAGAGTAAAAAAAAAATTAAAGATACATTATAATTATTATGTACGTATGTATTTCATTTGGGTATATTCATTGTACATGGCGATGAAAACATGAGCATATACTTCGTAACGCAAATTCCTGGCGATAAGTACAGCAATCAATTCATCTTTCACACTCAAACGCTCTAAAAGTTACATTATTTTAATTAAGGTAAAAGCTTTTTACTTTGCAAATTAAATGCTTACTCGTTTGAATGATGAAATTTCGCTTGAAATTCGCTAAACCGATGCGTTAATGGTTTCCACGTAGGTATACGCATTTCGCACGAATACGACCACCTACGTAAATACGTAAATATACCAACACTATAGACTGTGTAGACTAGAATTTTGCTGTTTTTTAGCGGACTTTACTTTTCGAGTAAGTCCGCTATTGCGTTCACTCAGTTCCTTCACTCGCTTCTTTCTTTCTTTTTTTTTTTTTTTTCTTTCTTCATTTTTTCGCGTTCTCGCGCAATAACTCGAACAAAAGTCAACAGAGCGAAAAGACAGTTGAAGGTGGGGGTGGTAGGAGTCTGGAGCTGATTAGTTTTTGTGCGTGATTCAACGTGGGGTGGCGTGAGGAGAGATGAGTTGAGATTTTCACGTTCTTCCACACGATAACTCGAGTAAAACTCGATAGATCGAGTTGAAAGTTGGAAGAAGGGTGGAGGTAACGGCCATAAAGCTGATTAGTTTTTGGAGGTGATCGGACGTAAAGTGACGTCGTGAGTAAACATGATTTGAGTTTTTCCCATTCTCCCGCGATAACTCGAGTAAAACTTGATGGATGGTGGAAGGGTAAGGGTTGTGATGATTTAGAGCTGAGAGTTAGTGTGAGGAGGCGTGAATTGAGGTATTTTGGTTTTCTCATGATAAGTGGGGAAAAATTGAACAGAATGACTGAAAGATGAGAGAAAGTTCTGGCAGAATACTTTGAGAGATTATCAGGTTTTAGAGGTGATCGGATGCGAGTCAGTGTGACGTGATGAGAATTTATATCTTTCGATAGTAATGAAATGAAAAATTCGAAGTTTCACTGACGGGAAGGAATGGTAAAGCTTTATCATTGTAACATGAGCTGTTTCAATGAAACGTGAAGTCACATCTTTCCATTAGTGAACTTTACATTCAGAAAAGGTCCACGGATGCGCGATAACTTGAGTAAAAGTCAACGGATCAAAATCAAAATTGGAGGTAATGGAGCTTCAGAAGTTATTAGTTTTTGGAGATGATCTGGCGTGAGGAGGCATGAGTGGAGGTTTTTTGGTTTCCGCGTGATAGGAAGAAGGAATGGCTGAGTTTAATACGAGATGATCGGATTTCTAATTCGTTCCCTGTAGAGTCGTTCTTTGATGCATTCGTTCGAGCATTTCATCATTCATAATTATTATGCTTGTTTTCGTTCTCAATTCTCAGGAACGTTCCTGAAAAAACAAATAGCTTTTTCTGTTCACGTTCGCATTCTAATCTTGTAATCCTGTTCCAAAAGTGAAGAACCATTCCTTCCGAAAAGATGGCAGATTCTTTGGAATGTTGCAAGCCACGTACGGCGAAAGTTTTAATTCGGATCATCCTTACTTGAATCTCTTTGAAGACGCTGGTTCAGGCTCCTGCTTATCGCTCAGGTACCCAGATGCCAAAATATCCGCGTACATCCGTTAAATTTTCAATAGTTTTATAATACCTAGCTTATCTGTAAATAAGCACGCCGACCAAAATAAATCATACATTTAATCGTATCAGCCATGTGCGCTTAATTTGCTGACTGCATTATGCAGAAAATTCTTTGAATGATACCTATATAATTATTGTTAACCAAGCAGTCGTCAATGTTTTCTTCTTCCATTATATAGGTATCGAAACTATTTTCATTCAATCGTGTTAACTTCTTGTAGATAATTGGTATTTTTCTATTTTTCCTTTTTACGATTCGCACTGATCTGATTAGACACTAAAAGTTGTGTTTTACTTCAAGATAAATTTATAAAGTTGAAGAAACTTAATAAACTTTGAGGGTAAAAAAATGCGAATTTCAGGTAGGTACCTGGGTACTAGAAAATAATCTTCCACACATTGTTTCTAAATGCTTTACTTCTAATCGCTGGGACTGAAAAGTTTCATTATTTTGAACATCGATTTTGAATGAAAGATTCCATGTTGGCCTGTTCGTCTCAGCAACATATTCATTCATCTAGCGTTCAGGTCTCGCGCGCGCATTATAGCCACTCATCAATTACCTGATATTGGGTAGGTATACATTACAGATTGGTTTTTATGCCTTTCGAAAATCGATTTAATTTAAAAGCTAAAATGCCTATACAGCAGCGCAGAGAACAACTGCTGCATATAGGTGTAGCGGGTAATACGCTGGTCGTACTTATATGTACATACGAGTATGTAGTATGTGTGGGTATAGGTGCAGTTTACCATTACAGTGAAGTGCGATCTGGCATACTCGAATAAAACAGCGTGGAAATTTTTACGAGTAAATTTTTATATGGTCTATTTGCGTCACAAGGTATAGCGCAATGCGAGATACCTAAGCGATGGCAATACACACAATCATGTTTAAGAGGAGCATAAAGCTTTCCTAATAATCGATAATATTCCTTCGTTATAACATCAAATAGAGCTAGAAAACAAAGTACTTAAAGCTCCCTATCTACTCGTGTACTAAAATAAACTGCGTGATGATGTTCGTATATGTTATGTGTAGGTACTTAATCCAGCGAATGAAGATTTTGCTTCAAAAACATACCTAGTACCTCCGTATTATGCGATCGTAAAATTTAAATTGAAAATTTTTTCTTTCCCATTGGAAACTGGCTGAAATTCAAACTAATAATTCTATCTAGGTACTACTTGTATTTCAATTTCCAGCTACGATACACATAATCTATCGTATTACTATACAATGTCGCAGTGTACAATTTCCTGCGCTTCTCGTTTCATCCGAATGTTTCGACGACACAAATGCTGGACCAAGCGTACAGCGCAGCGTAGAGTTTTGCTTTCCCGTTGCAACTGTCGTCGTCGCAAATTGCGAAGCACGCGTGCGGTACATTTTTACAATCTCAGCTCGAAATCGAAAATTCAGTTTTTCCTCTTTCGCTATGCCTGACGTCATCTTGCGCTAGACGATATTATAACGTACTAACGTTATAGGTAAGTTACTGCTAAGCAGTGCTGGTGTTTTTCAAGTTCAACGCGAATCGATATACGTACGTACGTACGTACGTACGTCGCTTGCATATATCGATTCGACTACAGCGCTGGCTTCGGCGCCAAAACGATCACGCTGCATTGAGCTCGAACACGCTCCAACGCTGCACGCTTCACGCTACACACTCGAGTTTAATATGTATCGTAAAAGCAGAAACAATGCCGCTCTATGGATATGAAAATTAAGACCTGTTTCGATTAGGTATCGTTCTTTTGTAAATCTAAAGTGTACAGTGACGGCACTCACGGTTTAGCTGTTTGGGGCGCGAGCGCTCCGCAAAGTTTGCGAGTTAAAAGGGCACTTCGCAGCAGGTAGATGGTAACAGGAATTTTGGTAGCTAGCAGGTTTTTAAAGGCGTTTCGCAGCTAAGTACCTAATTCTTTGTTCGTATAGCGAGATCCGCCCAATTTTCTACTCTCCTCTATAGCAACAGCGCAGAGAGAGATCCGGCGTTGATTCAAATGGTTACTTGGGCGTCTAATGTGCCTTTATTTTTTTTTGTTGTTCATCAACATTTTTGAAAAGCTCTCATCATACATAATTTAAACTTTTCATTTCTACATGCTCTTTTTTTGAAAATTTCTGCACCAAAAAACTGTATTTATCATCCTAATCACAAATCTGGCAAAATCTCAAATCGGATCTCGCAATAATACATCAACAACTATATATATGTATATAATTTATGCATAAATAAACACCAGCACTAAACAAACTTAAAATTTTCATTGTATAATGTTTATGTACGTAATATTGTCCAAAAAATTCGCAACATTATTCATTTTTTTTTTTTTTTTTTTTGTTTGTTAATGATTGAATTTTCAAATTGATATATTCCCGCTTTTCAGACGTCGGAATAATTGTATTATTTCCAAGGTCATTAATAAAATTCTTAATTTTAAAGTTTCAATTGAAAAAAAAACATTTATTTCCTATCCTTTTTCTGCTTTTGCAATTTCCCATTTTCAAAAATTTCTAAAAAATTGAATTATAAAGATATTAATGAAAATCTTACACGAATATAAAGCTCTTGCAGCCTTTTTCAAATAAGCCTGTAAGCAGTACGGAAATATGGATTTTGCAGCCTTAAACTTTCTTCAATTCCGCCCCACCTACCCCAGCCCCCACCCCAAGAAAAAACTCTGCAAACTGCCAAAGTAAAACGTATTTTTGGAAAAAAAAAGTAGCTACTGTGCCTATTGGCTAATATGGCACTGCCTGTAAGCAGTTGCGTTTTCATGAATTTTTCTGAGAGTATGTATACGCTAAATGGGTACATAAATAATGTATTTGAAAGTAAGCAACCATTATGAGAAATTGAATCAGGCACTTGTTCCGCCCACTTTCTTTTCGATGAAATATGAGATTCAAAATAAGAATCAAAAAAATGAACAGAAATTAAAAAAACGTGATAACTGGAACTAATTGGGGACCGAAGTTTCTCTGTGGAAAGTTGTAGTCAATAGTGCCCGTAGCAACCACTAACTTTTCGCAAAAATTCACGCCGTTACTTTTGCTTTACGATAATATATGAATATAATAAAATAACACACACTATGAGACACTGTTGCACCGTGTAAAACGTGCCTGCAATTAGCCATTCCCGGCCGAGTTCTCTTTTTAAAATTTTATTAGAATGAATTGTTTTAATATTCTGTGGGAAGGAATTGAAAATTTTTGCCGACATAGCATGTATATTAGTATGATGAAATTTTGTTCTATGTTGGGTAAGTTCAGAATATGAAGAAGAAAATAATTTACTACTTCAGTATTCATCGTTAAAATTAACTCCAGACTTTTAGCGTATTGCCTTATCACCTTTCGTTATGATAATCAAGTCATTTATGTTCACCAAACTAGCCATCACCCTAGTTTAGCTCGTTTTAAATATCAGTCAAAAATAGGATGTCCATAATTTAGTCACTATTACTGGTCAATATAATTGGCTATTGACTACCCACCATTAAGTCAAAAATTCATGTCAGATAAAATAAAATAATTTAAGATAATTAGTCATTCAACTAACTATCAGTCCCCATACCCCCCAGTATCCACCACCCCGCAACCTCCGCCCCGTGAGTTTCGTCCAACGCATAGTCGTATAATGGCGGGCGCGCGTCAGGACAGCACTTACGCGCTGGAGTCCTACATTACCGACCGCGGAGTCGAGTATTGATTCGTAAAAGGGGGAATAAAGGGGAGGGGAGGGGGGCCCAGCTGGGGCCCCTCCCAGCACGGCAGCAGAACGCCACCGCACATAGGAGAGTACCCAGACTGCACCCCAGGGACTTGCTGTCTAATTTAGATGTTGAAATTTGCCATAAGATGGGGGGACAGTTATATAGTTCGGCCACCACCAACAGGGGCCAGCACCGCCACCATACACCACCATTTTCTCTAATAACTTATTTGTACGCTTTATTTCTTTTCTTTTTTCTATTTGTGGTCTTTTTATCCTAGGAGCAGGTTAACATCGCAGCCATCACCAATCCACAGAACATTCAAGAGCAGATTCATCACCTAACGATGTGCATTTAATAACTAAAAATTCTTATTGCAGTTAATTTACTATGTTTTGCTAGCTTGCATTTGTCATGATTGTACATCGTTGCCACCACCGGCAGACCGTGCATTAACGGTAACCGCACAATGCAAAATGCAAAATCAGCAATGTGCATTCCACCTCTAATTTATTTGACACATTATACTATTGCACATAATGCTTGTAGAAAAACAGTCGTTTCCAATTTACAATTTATTGTACATGTTAACTCTTAATGAGATATCTACATTTACTTAGTCTTTGTTATTAATTTGCGTGTGATTTGATTGTGATATATTATATTTAACTTTTATTTCTTAATTTTGCTCAATTTTGTTATATTATAAGTGTACTTGCAATATTAATCATGAACTATCAAATAGTGCCAAAAAGTGACCTGTCGAGACTGCGCCCTCAACAAAGGGTGCACAGTCCTGAAGGTGCTGCTGCTACAGCGGCTGCGTAGAGGGTAAGTAGACATCATGGCCCATGCGCCCAATGATTTCGCACCAGCTACCAGTCTGCTTATGTTTTTTTTTTTTTTTTTTCAGATGATATTCGTAATATTCACTAGCGACTGGTTATTCGACCAGGTTGGGGGGGATTCATACTCACCCCCTTTCACCGTGGTGCGTCGCTTGGCATTTGGTAGGCTAGTTAAAAAACTACGCCTACCCAAGCCATTAGAACGGATGGTAACCGCGTCAGGCCATCAAATATTAAATGCCACAGACGCATTTATGGGCGAAGTCTGCCCACATCTGTTCCGGAGTGGGATATCCCCACTATGCTATCTCTCCCGGATACAGTATGTTAACGGCCATATAGACCCTCACCGCAGCAATCTTGCCTTTAATGAACTGGAGCAGCGCATATGGGAGGATCCAAGGAACTGGACTCATTCCTTCGGCCTCCAGCTATCACGTAAGCACCCAGACCACGCGCCCCACCCCAGCAACCGCCTTTTGGTATATAGTTAATTTAATTAATTTCTTCTTTCTTTTGATTTATCTTGCAGGGCCTTGGTATGGTTAATTTGAGGAAGAATACCACCGCAGCGATACATCCGGCGATGGCGACGACATGTGATTTCAAACCTACTTATATGTTAATTTAATTTAATTGTACATGTTATTTTGTAAAAGCACTTTTTTATTTTATGCACATTTCAATTTATTTTCTTCTTTTATTTTAGGTATATATATGTATATATAATTTTTTTTTTCGCTCTTCCCTTCTGTGGTAATGGGCCACCGCACATGTTAACCGCTACATCCTATACTGTTCTTATACGTGATAATTAAATGTCTACCTTACAGCACACGAGTATTTCAATCTGTAAGTCGTGGAAAATTTCAATAATGGTGTTTTTGACCTCTTTCCATTTTAGGCCATCCAATCCGCACCCCAGAAGGGGCACTGCCAATTTCACTACGTTTTTACTGCAGCACTGACCCCTAAGGATGATAAGAGCCGCTTTTATGGTAGCAAGGGTAGGTTTATTATAATAATAGTCTTTGGTGATCAGGTAAAATATGTGTCTATTTTTTTTATAAAGGTGTTGAAAATCGTTACTATGCCTAGTGTTGTGATTCATTATATGTGCATGTTTGTGTTAGTATTACTTTTTGTGCACTACATCGCATGAAGAGTACAGGGAAAGAAGCAGACAAGTCACTTTTATCACTTTTTGAAAAAAATGAATTTTAAACTTTGATAGTATACATGTAAAAATAATCATGAAGATTTTTCAAGGCATGTAAGTAAAATAAAACATCAGTTGCTTTTTTTCAGTATTAAATGACTTACCTGTTTCTTTTTCTACATAGTGAGTCTTTAAACATGATTTCATGACGTAGTGTTGATAATTCTAAAAATCTGAATGTCTCATGATATTCTGCTTAGAATCATCTATATCTGAAAGCATGATTTTCTCATTTTTGTAACAAAGTGACTTGTCTGCTCATTTCCCTGTACTCTTCACATATATTCAGTATATACATATAAAGAGAAGGGAAAGTATCTTTGCAGGAATTTTTTTGGCTTAAATTGTAATAGCAGAACTCTTTCAAGTGCGACCGAATAACCTCCCCTCCACCACACAAAAAAAATTGATGTGTAGCAATTGACTGAAATAAGCCGAAGTATACAAGTTTCAATACATGTTAGTCAGTAATTGGTTTAAATCGCATCAAGAGGAAAATGGTACAAGTTAGTCTAGGTATCACTTTACTTAGTGCACCTGTACATAGATGGCAATTTCTAGACTTGCCATAGTTATGGCAACTTGTGCTGGCAACTCTGAGGTTTTTGTTGATTACTACAGTACATTCATGGCAACTTCAAACATCTCGATAAAGCGAATGCTTGTAAGGAAGCCCAAAAAAAAACAGCATTTTGACGGTGAAGTTTATGTATACTCCCAACAACGAATGACCTTTTTTTTTAAAAAACATTATTCTTGCTCTGTATATGATTATTGAAGAAGAAAACCAAGATTTTGGTATAATTCTAACATTGCGAATATTTGTTTTTCTTTTTATCCTATTTTTATACTTTCGTGAAATAAATTACGATTTTCAATTTAAAAAATATATTTTTTTTTTGAGTGGATATCCTGCAATTATACCTCAACATTCTCAACAACACTCATTATTTTAATATTATTTTTATTTAAGAATTCACTGAAACACAAATTCACAATATTTACGTATTACTTTTGTTTTGGAGGGAACAAAGTGATAAAACAATTTCCTCAGTTATTGGTGTTGATGCCGTGATGACAGAAAGTTGATATGGCCATGGCAACTCCAGAAATTGCCATCTATGTACAGGTGCACTTAGATGTGGGCACCTCTCGAATAAAAAATTTAGTTGAATCCGACCCAAAATCCACATTTATTTCTCAAACTTTAAACGATATTTATAGCTCATAATGATGAAATCATTAAATCAAAAATTTGCCTTTCATAGACAATAGATAATGTTTTCAGTGTAATTTATGCTATAAGTAGTTTTAGTAGAAAAAAAAAATTAAAACAAGTACCTTAGTATATAAATATATAAATAAATAAATAAATTTGAAAATTTGAAAAATTGCAGAAAAATCGAGGAAATAATAATGAAGAATTTTAATAAATAATGAAAACGTCTTTCTTGTTGATATCAACTCTTCATTAATAACCTATTCAGGATAATTTTTTCAAGTCCGCAATGTAAGAGTAAATATTCACACATAATGTTTGTCGTTAACTAAATATAAGCTTACATTTTGTTAAATTCTTTCCCTAAGCAGTCCATCACGTCGTTTTGATTGCTAATAGCTATTCTGTATGCTGCTGAAAAGCGCTACATAGTTTATATTGATACTGTAACCCTGCGTATGATTCTTAAATAAATAAATAAATCTAGTTACCTAATTTTCAGAGACTTATCATTGCTCTGCTTACAACGCTTTTAGGCGTTCAATACATTTTGGTTTTTGTCGCTGCTATAAAACGCGACAATTTTTTACTCGCTTCAGCAGCTGAAAAGTGCGAAACCACTCAAAATCCCAAGTATACCGCCACACAAGAATCACGCTAATATTTTTCAATCACTTTTCAGCTATAGTAGCTAATAATGTAATATTTTTTTCGGATTCAGAAAAGTTGAAGTCAAACAACTAAATACCTAATGAAGTGTTCGGATCGCTACACGAACGGACGACTTGGTCATTTACAGTAATATCGTGCCTGAAGAATATAGGTACCCTTGAAATACTGCTCGCCATGAAAGCAGGTATTGATATCTACCCGAATGCGCGCATTCCTCATTCCAATTTGAAGTAATCGATATTCGAGAATTCTAAAAATTTTCTTTATAGGTAGGTACTTATAATTGAAATTGAAGAAGAACTATACCTTTAGTAGGTACATACGCGGTACATGTTTGATTGGTGAAATAAGCGCTAGTTTGAAGATGGTTGGATGAAATGCTCATAAACTAAACTTAAACTTGCCGCTAGGTTCGTTGATCTCTATCGTTAGGAACCTATTGTTATTATGCGTCCTTGCACGTAGGGAATTTTCGACATTAGGTGTGGTAACGTGCATAAGTATATCTCTCGTTAACTCCCACACTTCCTCTTGAGTACATTTACATAGTTTTGAATAGGTACCTATTTGTAGTTAATTGCGTAAGTACCTAATTGTTTAATTTTCACTTTAAGAACTAAAAAACTAAACGCATCGAGACGAAAAAAATCAACTATGAAAATTGCGATTTTAAATCATCGCAATTTCTGGTAAAAAAGCAAAAATGAAAGATGAAACTGTCAAAAAGCCGCTAGTGCTGACAATTGGCAATTATCGACGTATACGAGTATCCCTTAAATATATATTTGCCACTCAACGACGTAATTAAATAACAGATATTAAATTTGCTATACTTCGTAGACGTAGGTACGAATTATTAGATGATATTTTCACAAACTATCTAGGTACTTATATTCGTGTTCATAAAGCGAAAGAAATTGATGAAACGATGAAAATCGTTATAGACCTCAAGATGAAACGTAAATTTTGAGCTTAAGTGAATTCGGTGAGGAGATGTCTTACTTATGCATAATACATGCTGATTCAAAAGATTTCCATAATTTGCAATATGAATTTAAAAGATGAAGTACAACGCGATACACTTCTATATTTTGGTTGGCTTAGATGTTTTTGCTAAACAATTAATGAAATGAGAGTATTTCTTCTGAGCAAGCGCAGTTGCGATTTCGATTCGTTCATATTTTTCATGTTTCAAATTATGGATGGTTCAGATTTCAGGTATGCAAACGAATTGGCTGTCCATGTATTCACGAATAAAGTCCCTACATCCCCTACGAATACACTTACATGAGAAGCTAAAAGTTGCGCGTTATTCTAACAATCCTACCTCACCCTATCATACGAAACCGTGATAGAGGATTTTCGATCTGTCGCTTACTCGTCACATTCCAAGGACGATATGTTATCCTCATACGTCACCTTTACTTGGCGGAGAGGGATTTTTCTACGGCACGCTATGTACGTACTGAACTATTCGAAAACTACTATCGATATTACTTGCACCAAGGCACAAACCGTCCGACAACTCAGAATTTAAATTTTTATTTCTAACGAACTTGTATACTTGAAAGTTATTTACATTTTGCATGATGATTTCATTTGATGAAATTTCGCATCATAGCCCGAAGTACATAACTATATACCGCGTATGATGCGTTCATCGTTACTTACTTGGTAAGTATTTTATTTTCAATTTTCCGTATCACTAGGGGGCAAAGCCCCCTCGCTGCTTCGTGGCCCAACCCCCATAGCAGTCCTCGCAATTCGTAGGAAATAAATTGACTGTCAATAAGAATACGACCAAACCTACCTCTAATAAACAACTGAATCATCCTAATTAAGCTCCTTATTTTAATTTCGAATTTTTTTCGTGAGAAAACAAAAGAACATAAATTACTCTACTGTGTGATCACGCGCATTTTTTTATGCGAAAAAAATTTGCCAAATTTGTTGAAATTCAACAAATGAAAATTAACAAATTAACCCTACAAACTTTATTTTTGTGTTTTTTTTTTTTTTTTTAATAATAAAACAATTATAACATAGAAAAATCATTCTCTCACCCAATTTCAGCTGGAAAACAAACACTCGGGAACTATAATTTAAAAAGAAAAAAAACACTTCCCAACTTCATCCCACAATCGCGAACTATAATTACAAATAAAAGCACAAAAAATATAAAAGTCTTACAGATAAATAGGACTACGCATGTATTTTACAACTCCAGTACACAAACACAAAATTCGCCCTGTTACTCGCGAACGAAATTCAACCATATCTATAAAAAAACCAATCCATTGTTGATACTATTTTTATCAGGAATCTATCAAAAAATTCATTTTATTTATGTACAAAAACTTTTTATGCTTTCTATTATTTCATTGGTAAAGCACTATTACGTAATTCGGAGTCAACTAAGCCATAGCTCCTTAGATGAAAAGGGGAAGGGAGCAGAAGGTCCTCAAAGTGCAATACCTTTGGAAAAAAAAACGCTGTTTTTTGTGTTTTTTAGCCAGTCAAAATTATGTGAGAAACCCTTTTTAGCATTTAAAAAATGCAATTTGAGTTTCTGAATATTTCTAGACCGTCGTCATCTTTATTGGATAAAAAAATTCAGACTGCTTAGTGCTTACAAGGGGGTGGAAATGTTGCAGATCGCGATATTTTAATATTTTTAAATTTTCGCCGACTCTACGCTAATCATTTTTTAGCTTGATGGTAATTTGACAAATTTTTTCTTCAGCCTCTTATAGTGTATTAGGAAAAAATTTCTGAAAATTTTCTGTACCAGTGCAGCTAGTAATAGATCGTAATATTTTAATATCGTGAAATTTTCACTTGCTTTGAATGTACGTATTATTATTTTTTCGCCTGCAAACTTCACGAATATTTTTTTTCTTAACCATTAGAAATAATTCTGTACAATTTTTTGAGTATCGTAGAAGGTTTTTTTTTCTGCTTCTCTTAATAGGTAGATTCCTTTTTGTAAAATTCCTGTAGGGAAATCTGTCACCATCGATAAAATCAAGTTACAACTTGATACGTGATAGATATTTCTTTTATTTTTTCATAAAAATTACGAAAAAGCTTGATAAATTTGAAAAAAATTCGAACTCTGTGAGTTAGAAGTGGGTTCAATATAATGCAGATCAGAAAAAAATTTTACGTTACGAAAATTCGACACTGGAATTGAACTTCGAAGCAAATCATTACACTGTGATGATTAATTTTGAAAAGCAAGAAATGACGATGCAATCAGTGTCGATGTCTTACACCGCGTACAACGTGTAGAAATTTTCTAAATGATATCCAAGCTGTCGAGAGAATGGTCAGAGCAGTACCTAAGTGAGGCATTGAGTGTCAATAACCCTTCATGTTCCTTACCGCATCGCTTATAAAATCTTTTATTTACTTTTCTTTAAAAATATACTTTTTCATGCGGTTGATTGCCTTGCGGCAAAATATTTACAAAATTCATTCTAAATTTACTTCAATAATATAGCAATATACATTTGGCTGCACCGATACAGTAAAATGTTTATTTCATTTTCGAAATTTATACTTAGTGATGCAAAAGAAAAAAAACATTGATGAATTAACAAGCGAAAAATGATTCAAAATTGTTAAAGCTAGTGAAAATTTCACAATATTAGAATATTGTGATCCATTACTGGTTGCATTGGTGCAGAAAATTTTCAAACATTTTTTCCTAATATACGTGTAGAGGCTGAAGAAAAAATTGGCCACATTACCAAGCCAGAAAATAATCGATGGAGAATCGACAAAGATTTCTTAATATTGAAATATCGCGATCTACTACATTTCGACCCACTTGTAGCAGTCTGAATTTTTATCCAATACAGATGGCGACGGTCTAGGAAGATTCAGAAACTCAAATTTCACCTTTCGAGTGCTGAAAAGGGTTTCTCGCACCATTTTAAGCGGCTAAAAAACACAAAAAATGTAGTTTTTCTCAAAAGCTGGTGCACTTTGGGGATTTCCTGCTCCCCTCCTTTTTCATTTAGGGTGTTCAAAATTTTTTTGTGAAGTCTCCCACTCAAAGTAAACCACCTCACCAAATATGGTCAAAATCCAAGGTATGTTTCTTTTTTATCCACTCTACTCTATATGATACTACTTTCGGGCCACTACTCGCAGGAAGCTATCTGATGTTCTTCAAGTTTCGGAGTCACGTGGAATCATATCTATTCGATATTATCTGATCGGCTATGAAATGATTTCATTTTTTTTTTTTTTACAAATTTGGTTAAAAAACTTGTACTATGATTCTATATATTATGTAAATAAGTATACCTACTATGTGATGAAGAAAAATTGGCGTGAATTTATACGTTTACGTCAAGGAAAACACCGATAATTATAGTCAACTTAACCATGAAACTTCAGTACGAGTGAAGTAGATCTAGATACTAGTAAATAAAACTGCTGTATCTAAATGCGAGTTTTAAAATAGAGCTGCTCCATTAACTTCATGATGAACGATATTACACTACCATACGATCATGAAATGAAGCTACTGCGGTGAAGTGTAACTTACTACGACTGTACGGACAAAGCATCTAGCATCGACAAAACGACGACTCAAAACATAATAATGTACACATATCTAGATACGTAATAATCACATGCGTGAGGGAATAAAGAACCAAAGAAACTTCAAGTCTATAAATAACGATGCATATGCGGCATGCATGCAGTACCAATACGTATACATACAGTATACAGTCTACAGTAGGTATATACGTGTTAATGCGTATTATGATTTTTTACTATCGTTATCTTGTCAAGAACTACACCAAAAGGAATCTGTCCTGTGGCAGACTAATGCGATTAACATCGAAATCGAAATCGAAAACTAATGTGTATTGGAGGAAATACGTGAAGGTCACGAGTGTTATGCCTTTTACGCATATTACTCGTACTTACCACATACCAGTGGCGTATCCAGACTGATGGTCAAGGGGGGGCGGTCCAGCAAAATTTTCAAATATAAAAATATGTTAGGTAGGCTCAAAATGAGTGAATGGCGTAAAATTAATATTTGCGTACTCAATAATATAACCATATGAAACATCAAAACTCCCCACCCAACCTTCCGTACTTTGTTTTTTATGCAATATGCAATAGAAAATAAGCCTAAAATTTGTGTCATTACCAGTCATCACATGAATAATTAAAAAATGAATTTTAAAAACAACTACAAAAAATGTATAGTTTCGCCTCAGTTTTTGACTAATTTTTTTTTTTTTTAAATCTTTCCACGTACGATGAAGCGGTTATCAAAATCATCAAGTTCTTAAAGCCACAGTAATCTATGCAAGGCTGAGAATTGCAACTTGAAGGCATGCAGCGCAACGTTAAGGGAATACCACCAGTGGCGCAATCAAGGGGGGGGGCTAGCGGGCTAAAGGCCCCCGCAAAAAAAAATTCTTCGAAATTTCAAAAATCAATTATTAAACGTATACGCGTAAATCGCGGGAAAAAAATTTAGTCGTTCTATCTTGGGTGCCGTTGTAGATTTGAATTCGTATCTTTTTCAACCTTGAGACGACTTAAAACATATCGGCGAAATTGTTTTAATGAATTGGCGCTCCTAAAATGTTCTTCGCCAAATCGGCGTAACTGCCGACGTGGTCTTGAACATTTTAGCGAGGAATCTTCGAAAATTATATTATTTTTGTTCTGTAATATTTCAATATATTTCATATAGAGGGCCCGCCAAATGGCTCATTTTTAAAAATATTGAAATGCCAAATGATTAATTTTTCTAAAGTTACTGTTATCGATTTACTTTTGGAATTAATTTTGAAAAATGATTTCTTTACTTCGCTATGAATTATCTCAAAAAGTTAAAAGTGAAACACTTCAGAATTTCATACTCTTTGAATGAGCTACTTGTAAACTTTCCATTTATATTTTTTCTTGATTTTTAATGATGTTCATTCACAGAAGGCGCTCTAAAATAAACTGGTTTTATTAAAAAGGATTCGAGACTCACATCGATGGCATTAATGTCTTAAAATTGAATCATGTATAAAACGTCAAGCTTTTTCGAATGAGCTGTTTCCGAGCACTCTAACTCAATTCTTATCCTAGATGTTTATAAAAAACTTCCTGGCTCCTTTTTCAACATTTAGGAGTGAAAAATTCGTATTTACGGGGGGGGGGGGAGTATCTATGTATGGTTAATTTATGATACAATTCATTTTGCAATTTTTTCCAAAAATTTTTACACTTCTTGAAAATAGGTGGGTATCAAATGGAGTTCGAGCCTCCTTTTTTTAGCCCCCTCCAAAAAAAAGTTCTGGTTACGCCACTGAACATCACTATGGCTAATATTTGTTGCGTGAAAAATGTAAATATACGAACAAAGTTGTTCAGATCATATACTTAGATACGTTTTGGTTTTTGTTCATTTTATATTTTACGATTCATGGTAAAATAAATAAATGCACCCTATATTGTACGTATACTTCTCTATCGAGTGTAATAATGAGTACCTACGTTTAAGGACACGGGTGCAAGAAAGAATTGTAACTACAGGTATATTACGCGTCACCTGCAGATTTCTATTGTACATAATTCTCGTTTTTCGCGTATTTACTATTTTATATTGCATAGATACCTATGACTCAGAATGCAAAGAAGGAGAAAACGAGATCCACCAAAATCGCATCTCATACTGGCCATCTATATCTACTCATTTAAAAAAAAAGTCATTTTGTAAGCTACATATTTCTTCTCCTAACAAAGAAATTTTATCTCTCGTCTTGTTTTGAAATGGTTGTTTTCAACTAGTTCGTTGATTACTTACCTATAAGTTTTGCGTAAAACCATTTGTTAGGACAGGGCCGCCGTCATAGGCTTTCTTCAATACAGTCGCCCCCAACCTCTCCCCCCAATCCCCCAAAGAAAAAACTCTCCGAACTGCCAAAGTACGAATAAAGCAAATTTAAAAGAGCAGTATCATCGTAACAAGTTTTCAAATTACAAACGAAAATAATAAAATTACGTACATAACATTATGAAAATAAAATGACCATTCATTTAAATGCGAATAATTTTAATTATGCATTCGGTTGCCTTGTTAATGATGTGAAAAATCTCAAAATTCTCAGCTTCGAATTCTTATATTATACAAATCTCATAGTACTTTCATGTCCAAAACTTCAATTTCATACCTTTTTTTTTGTATTTTTCGTACCCGGTAGACACCGTGATATCTATGTATACAGCTCAATATACTGTATTCAGGTATTCACTTTCTTATGGAGTCAACTTATATACGTGCCTTTTTGAAGCATAAAGTCCATTCTCACGTATAGTTACTTCTAATTAAATTTTCCGTCATTACTTCCCTTGTAATCATCGATTTAGCGCACCTATGTGTTTCTTTCATTAATAAAATAGAAGAATGACAATTAACCGTTTGCTACAATAATTTTTTAAGGTGGATCCAATTTTTATGCGCAACTCAATATAATTTATAATTAGAGGGTCAAAAATTCAAAATATATTTATTATAATTTTTTTTATTTTAAATTAAAATAATAATTATTAATATATAAGGATAAAAAAATAAATATATTTCAAAATAAAGGTAAATTCATCTATATATGTATAACTATATAGTTATGGTACGGTGAAGTCAGGCCCGATTTTGGAAATGCTATTATCCTTCCGAGACCCGATCCTACGTTGCGAGACCCAAAAGAGGTCTCGCAACGTTTTGTGTGTATAATTGTGCGTATATAGCTTTCAGTTTTATACAAACGTTGGGAAGCCCTGCATATGGTGCTATCTTAGGTAGACCCACCTAGGCTTGACAAGGATAGTAGTAAATCTGAAGTGTATCTCATAAGAACCGTTGCCTATCATTTGTGTACATGAATTTTGAATTATTCTTACCCCTCTAAAGGCTTTCAATATGCTATGTTCAAGTGATTTCTAAAAAGCTCACGCGGGCATCTCTAGCTCTTTAAATAAGCCTGGGTCTCGGAACGTCTGTTTGATTCTACGGTCTAGGGCCTGACAAGGATAGTGGCGTACTATACACACGAATATATTCTCACTCAAAGTTTTGAAACACGCTCTTTATTCAGTAAGTAATTTGAGGATTTTTTCGTTATAAAAGAACATAAGTCACGTGAAAACGCTAGTACGTATAAGTAGGTATCTACTACAGTATCACAGGATCTTTCTGTGTCACAGTTGGTTGTAACTTTTGCAGACGCACCATTGCTGCAAAGTTACAGATTTTTGAAAAATTCAGGACCTCTGTAGCCTTTGTAAACTAACGAGACCTTCCTACCGCCGTTACACGCACGTAGGAGTGAGTACATGATTGTATATTGTGTAGAACTGTACACTCTGTGAAAATGAATTCGCAATTTTTTTTTTTTTTTTTTTTAATTTCCCTCTTTATTCTGTATCAAGTCATCATCGAGTTATACGTATTTTTAGACATATAAAAGCAAATAAAAGGAATCCTCTGTTTCGTTAAGTAGTCGTGAAAATACATCTACGTACAGCTCTACTCGTAGGTAGACATACGTATATGAAACAGATGACGGAAATTGGAAGAATATTACTTTTATCGCATTATTAGTCACTATAGGCACACGCAAATGCTGTGTTCTGTGGTAACTGAGTAACTCGTAATTTCTACTTTTCTCGTTAGATTCGAAGAAAATAAAAAATAAGTAATAATTATATACATACGGCACTTATTTTTGTCGCTTGAAAAATTATTATCAGAGAGTAGATACAATATGTAATTTGTAATGTCTGTTATGTATTATGAATAATATAACGATTGAAAATATTAGCCATTAATAAATTTACTCACCTAACCATGGCGACAATAGGGGAATCATTAACACCGGCAAATTGGTTCGTTTAATCGATTAGTATAATAATCTGTGGTACCTATGTGGATGTGTAGTGTAAAACGCATCAACGTATGGTAATTAAGCCAAGTGCGGGTATTTAGAGCCAACCTGAACTCGAAGAAAGAAGAAAAAATTAAAAACCTATCAAAGCGACGCGACGAACGACTTACGATTTAAAACTGGACGCGAACGAAATGTCGTAGTCGCGAGTTTAAGAACATAAGAACATATCGTAAAATACGAAGGTAAAATGTGTGAATATCAATACTCGTACTCGTAGTAGTCAGTCACACATCTACGACTACTCGTACAACAAACGTGTCATAGGACTACTCGCTAGTCGCAATTACGCGATACCTTCGTTGTTCGACGAAAAACGAAGATAGCCGATGATCGACTTGGAGGCACCGCACTCGGCTATAATTTTCTGAGTTCTGAGCACACTACGCACGTCGATTGATTACAGGACTGATTGGTGATTTTTTTCGAAACTTTAGCGACAAGCGGGCAATGCCAGCAGCACCAATGACGGTGGTGATGAGGGTGGTACTGCGAAGCGAAGACAAAAACGATAACGAAAACACTACACGACGAAGACCAGGCGACGACTGCTGGACGCGTACATTGTTGGTAAACACGACAGACGACACTATCCTTATCACAACTCGACCGACGATTGCATGATATACTTACGAATATGAAACATGAGTTATGGTAAAAAAATAAAATAGTCATCCTCCTTCGGTATCCTATGTGCTACGTATAAGACCTTATCTGTCGGTGCCAAAAAATACTGACATTTCGATATTTTTTTGTTATTACTTGCGATATAGTCAAAGTTGAAAATCGCAATTCAATGTTACAACGCAACGCAACGTTAATTGTTATCTCAGCTTAAGGGAGGGGCGGGGGCAGGGAGCGCCGAAGCGACAACTATTAAGGTCAACTTAACGATGATTTTTCTTTTCTTTCCTTTTTTTTTTTTTTCTGTCAATTAGGAATTATTCATTGACAAAGAACAATAATTATTGAATAAAATATACCTACCCGAAATGATGAAGATGGGTACGGCTGCTGTTGAGAAAGGTTAGGTCTGCAGTATATGTGTAAATCCGAGCGCGAATTTAGTTTTTTCCTCGATGTTTACATGCTGCGATACGTAATCGTTCGTTTATCGCTTGAGAATGTGTACGTGTTGTATTGTGTTCGATGAGTGATGAACTGATGACACATGACAGATGGTTTCAAATGAAAAAATATTTTTTACGCGGTTTGCGAGTTTAAATTATTGAATTCGCGATTCCCATACGACGCGATGACGAAATTTACAACGTTGATTAACGTATATTATTTTGGTCGAAGCAAATTCGCGCGCATGTATATCGCGAGTACCGATAGCTGCTGCTATAAATGCCTAGCCTAAGTATGATGAAATATTCTCGTGTTCTTGCCACGATGGGCAAAAGATTTTCCCAAACGCTTTTATTATTACGTTATTGTTGTTAGGTTCCTCAACTTTTTTTTTTGAGCTGAGTTTTCAACTTACTTCTTCTTCTTCTTCTTCTTCTTCTTCTTCTTTCCTCTCTTTCCTCTTTAATAAGTTCAATTATTATGAGCTATAAATAGCACTCATGTACAGTGGCCCACACAGGATTTAAAAAAGGTGAGTAAATATATTATATTCTTTCTGCGGCGCGCCATCTGGTTTTTCTTTACATCAACCCCTATTTTTTCAACTCTCAGGAAAAACAAAAATTCACAGTTTTTCAAATCAATAATTTAACCATTTTTTAAAACAAATTATTCATTTTCATCCTACTTTTCATTTCACTCATTTTATATATTTTCATTTTTTGTATCCAATTTTTATTAATTCTGTATATTTTCTTCGAAATTTCCCACACTTGATGATTCCTCAATTTTCTCTCAACTTTTCGTGACTCGAAAAGGTCCCCCAGAACATGAGTTAATGTTAACAACTTTTCAAACTAAGTATCTAGCTTTTCAATCACTCAGATTTTTGATTCAAATCTTGCTACTTACTATTAAGATTTGTTTGTTCCGGTCACGCGTTTTTATTAAAATAAAATTCCTACGTTAAAGATGAAAAAATATGGTTAAAAGTGTCGCTACCTAGCACCAAAGGTGATATTATTGCCAACTAAAATAAATTAGTCGCATATATTATATAAAACTGCTCATACATGAGCACTTGAACCTTAATCTTTTACATATAAACACTATATTTTCACTTTATTCAAACATTTTTGGCAACCTAGATTTTTTATGAAAAATTCAACACAGATTCAACTTCAACATTCATATCTAAAACTGCTCATGTATGAGCACTTGAACTTTAATCTTTTAGATATAAACACCAAAATTTTCACTAATTTTCTGACTCAGATTTTTATAAAATCAAATCAACTAAGATTCAACGTTAACATTTATATCTAAAACTGCTCATACATGAGCACTTGAACTTTGACCCGAAGTAAACTTCTGTTTGGTTATCAACAAATAGGCATCTGTGTGTGTACTGTGTAATGAATGTCGTCAATCCTTCCAATCGGGTCACAGAGTGATTCAAAACCTCTCCCTCTGCATTTCTCATGTACGGGTTGGGATGTACCAATGCCTGCATTAAAAGATTCAACACAAAGAGAAGTGAACTCAAGAAAAAGATTTAAATAAACAAATAAAAAATTATTAAATAGGGTTTAAATCAAAAATACCGAGATAAAATTCTGAAGCTAATTCAGAATCTTCAATATTTTTCCAAAACTCATGATGCAACATATTTAATTTCTTATCCTCTTTAAGAGGTAATTTTATTATGCTTCCCTAAGTAGTCACAACTGATATTTCACCCATTGCTTTTCTTCTAAGATTTTTCAAATACTCAATAAATTAATCTCTTGTTATTGTATCATAATAACCCCATGGTAATGTGTCAATTTGACCCTCAATTAAACATCGCTTGTCATCAAATGAGCTTAATCCTTTTTTATTTTGTTCAATGGTAAAAATATTATGTTTTGTACTTTTTATCGGTTTTTGCTTAGTAGTCTTATAAGTCACATTATTTTCTAGACATATTTTATAATCATTATGAGTTATTTGATTTCTAACAATATTCTTCTTTATTCCTTTAGCCTTCTTCATTTGTTTGTCATTTGAAGCAAAAACCTTATTAGAGTATAATTTACTGGCTAATCCAATGAATTCTTCTAAAATTTTTCCATTCATCTCATCTTTGAATTTACCTAATACTTTTTTATTAACTTATGGTATTTTATAAACATCATCTTTCTTATAATCTGATGTATTAAATTCATCTTTCATATCTTCATGAAAGTTTTCTGTTTTTACAGCAGTGATTAACGAATCAGTATCTGTATACAATAGTTTTATTCTATCTCTATATATTTCTTTCAATCTGTAATAGAAATCATACATCAACGTTTTTGAAATACCTAAAATAACCACTCCTATATAAATAGGTTGGTTGAATTTTATCTCAGTATTTCTCATCTGTACAGTAGCAAGATTTTTTCCATTCGGAAAATGGAACGCGCCCCTAATATCACATATTGGGCTCATGTCCACGTTCAACCTACCTTATGCCTTGTAACTAAGAGCTAAGCAATGAAACTTCAAAAGTGAGAAAAACTTGTCCTCACGCTGTTCGCTTAGCTGTGAATATTCGTTACCATTATGATCAATAATAATTTGAAACATCATGGAATAAAGGTTCATAATTATGTACAATTATACATTCCTATTGGTACATCCGCCGTTCACCATATACGCCTCTTTACTTTAGGTATACAAGACTTTTAGTACATTCTATACGTACGTGTAGACAATTAGGCATATCAACTATCTACTCGATGTATATGCGTTATGTGTACGTGCGTACAGTCGTACACTCGTAGATTATTGATTAAGAGGATTAGAAAATAAATTTTTATCGACACAGATTAAGGCGATTATAAATATTTCTTTCTTTTATGATACCACTTTACGACTGATTCTGCGTTTTCCTTATTTCATAAATATCACGCGAATTTACTGATATCATTGTGTGGTACGTAGATATAGGTACCTATAATATGAAAGACAAAATGATTTAGATGATGATAGGTATTCATGCTATATTTTTCCTTTTTATATTCTTATTTTAACTTTATACAACTATATATACAGGTATGGTACGGTAAAGTCAGGCCCGATTTTGGAAATGCTGCTATCCTTCCGAGACCCGATCCTACATTGCGAGACCCAATTCGCAATGTTTTGTGTGCATATTTGAAAGTATATAGCTTTCAGTTTTATACAAACGTTAGGAAGCCCTGCATATACCTGGGCCTGACAAGGATATTGATAAATCTGAAGTGTGCATGTCTCACAAGAACCGTTGCATATCATTTGTATACGTGAATTTTGAATTTTCCTTACCCCTCAGACCGGGTCTTAGAACGTTTGTTTGGTATCTACCGTCCAGGGCTATTAGTGCTTTTTATTTCGATTTAAATTCATGAAGCGAAAAATTAAAAAAAAAAATCACTCAACTCATAGCCTTTTTAGCAGGTTTGAAAGTATAGTATATGCTTAGATCATATAACATGGATAGCGCATGTTCCATAAAGCCTGTATAAACTTTCTGCTACCAACATGAATAGTCAAATAAGTGGCAAAATCAAAGGCAAAATTAAAAATGTAAACAAACGTTGTTTTATCACTTTCTTTTTTTTTTTTGGTAATTAGTACAAGAAATGAATGAAATAATTAATAAATTTTATATATTTTAATAAAACTTACAATTTTAAATGATCGCTCTTTAAATAAAATCAATATTGTTCAATTTTTCTTTTTAATCACTTCATGTCTTTGTTTACGCGGCTTATCACTTGAGCTATCCATGTTTTATGATCTAAGAGTATATGGACGCGAGTGAGCATAACGAAAATGTTCTACGAGTACATAAGTAGTTCGGTACAACACGCTTGTCTTTCACGAATGTTAAACGTTTTTGAATTTGTTGCAGCCTTATTTTGGGTCCATTCTTTTAAAAATTTTTAAACATTTTATTGTTATTTTCAACGCGTTGATTAATTTTTTTCATGCTTGCGGGAGGAAAGCGCTACTTTACCTTCCGCTCGCTAATTGCTCGAGTCTCAAACTAGCAGCCCTTTTCTCCCGCATTCAGGAAAAACTTCGTTTACTACACGGAAGAAAAAGTCATTCTTGGCGAGTGTGAGGTTTGTCACACGAGTCTAGAATCAATTTTACCTCCCTAGTTGTGAAATATACTATTTTTTTTTTTTTTTTTTTTTTTTTTAATTAAAAGGAAGAAAGAATACAGACATTTTGATTTTTCTTCGCCGTTGTTTGAAAACATAGGCATGAATGCTAAGGTAAAGTTCTACAGCGTCCGAGGATGTGCTACTTATTTTTGAAAAAAAAGGAAAATTTAACGATTTTTGATTTTAATTTGAAGGGTAAAGGTGCCTCAAAAATGAAAAATGGTAAGTGCATAAGAAAATTCATTCATAGTCTAACATCCATCGAAATTTAGAAGAACCCTATTCAAAATTTTAACCCTTCCCCCCACTCATTTTAGAGTTGAAGTTTCGAATTTGGGTTGTGAATTCGGACGGGAGCCCAAAATTACGTCGAAGTTGGATGGATACTTGCGGAGGAAAAAAGTCCAAAGAAAAGATTATGCCTTGAGTTTCACACAATAGGAGCACCACATACATATGTGAATTAAGTGTAGCATATGATAACGATATGCGTGAAAATATACACTACGATTACATACAACGTATTAGATACTAGATATATACCTAATATTGTAGTATATGAAAAGCTGTTTTTTAGGGGCTTTGATGATCGATGTTTACGACTTCAAGTACCTGCGTTCTTCACCTCGACAGCACGTACATAGTTGGAAATTTTTTGTTAAAAAATACGTATGACGCTAGAATAAATTATGATGTCTCGGTTCGATACTATAGCTATACATAAATAATAATTATGTAGTGTATATATATCTATATATACTTTGCCGTACTTACCTTAAGCAGATAGTCTATTTTCGCATATCGAGATTTGTAATTGAGAAATCACCCGTGTATAGGTATTACTTAATTAGGAATATCAATTGTATCTCGCTGGTGTGTATTCCTTTCCAGCGCAACATCATTAGTCTTAACTTTACATTATAAAATTTATTATAATTATGTACTTATGAGAGTTTTTCCACATTCGAAGATAATCTTATAAAATCGTCAATACGATAATTTTTTAAAGAAATATACCTACATTCAAAATCTATAGTTGTATAGATAAAGTATACCTACTTACATATATACTTATCACGAATAATGTTACAAAAATATTTTTATTTTGATGAAAAAAGAAGAAGAAAAGAGCAAACGATTTTGTTGATAGATGTTTGAGTGAATAAGGTATAAAAAAAAAATTCTCACGGAATTCAGATAATAGGTAAAATCATTAATCATCGGAAATTCCCCTTCGTTTCGATGTAACGTAGGTAGTAGTAGGTACTGGCAAAAAAATTCCGATTATAGTTCGCTTAACACGGTTGTTTACTGAATAAGAATAATACTTACCGAGTACCTAGAGTGCGCCTAAAAATAACTGTTTGGTTTTTAAAATTAATATCTTGGTCGCGCTGGTTGGTGGCTGGTGGCTGCTGATTGATACCTGTTGGATTTGTTCGTTTTTACAAACAACTCTACAACCCCATGTGTAGTAGAAAATGATTTATTTGACCAATAAAATGTGTAAAAATGTAGACAACCAACTACACTCGACAGCTTCATCTGTTACGGTTAAACCAATAAACCCAAATACGTACATACATACATAGATATAAGTTTCGCCTTTCGCGGGGAGATGATTGAAATACTTCGTAAGCTTCCGCTCCGCAAAATTATCATAAGGTACCCAGATATTTTGTACTACGACAAGTGATTGAGATGAGGATTTTTTGAATGGCAAGATCACGATACCACGGTGATAATAAGGCCACTTTCTCCACTTTTAATCTTTCATTTTTTTTACAATTTTTTTTTCTTTTTTTTCTTTTTTTTTTCTTTTTTTTTTGTTCACTCGTTAAAAGCAAGCATTGTAGGTCTACATACATATATATACTATACGAGTATACAGTACCTATACGCATCTATACGTATAAGTGTAGTAGTTAAAATACAAAGTTGCAACCGGTTACTGGATGAGATAAATCAATTAATGATTACCTTCTCATCTTAGATCGTTATTGGCGTATCGCACGCACGTAGGTATAAAAAAAAAGGTCCCTTGCTTCTTTAGTTGATATGTGAATTTGAAAGAAAGAATCAAAAGAAGAAAAAACT
Source organism: Phenacoccus solenopsis (assembly GCA_009761765.1). Classification (NCBI taxonomy): domain Eukaryota; kingdom Metazoa; phylum Arthropoda; class Insecta; order Hemiptera; family Pseudococcidae; genus Phenacoccus; species Phenacoccus solenopsis. The sequence continues at coordinate 1,092,650 of CM019756.1, forward strand.
CCACGCATTAGTAACGTATTTCGGCTTTGGAATAATTTTTGCGTTGGAAGCGTACAGTAGATAGGTATTAATTTATTCACGGAGCGCAGTCTTCGCTTTGGTTGAGTTATTTTGGTAACTTTGGAAAGATCGACGCGAAAATATCGCCATATCACCATATTTCGCATTTCGATTTCGGATTCATTTTGGAATTAGCAGGACAACCGAATATTTCGGAGAATTCCTTTAGATTCTGCAACGGTCCGTTAACGCGGAACATTGACGGTACGTGCGTATCTTTGTCGATTTGTAAGGCTAAAGCTTCGTTGGTACTGGCCGAACACCATACCTGCGCGTGAAATACCATAACGATGGAGATTAGTAGTGTTCACCAATTACTTACCTATTAGACGGTAGGTAATTTACGATTAACTACAAACGTTAACCATACAGCAGGACGAGTATACTCGTTGCTGGCTACTCACCTGCGCGAAACTGATGAAGAATAATTGATTTTGGGTATAATTTAAACCCGGTAACGCGTACTCCTTCGAGCTATCGTCGTTTAATTTCAGATAAGCGTGATAGGCGGCTTTCAAACCTCCATTGTCGGCAATATTTTCACCTAAATGGCGAGCCAACAAAAAACATGATCAGTTCACGACAATTTACGTAGGTACTAAGTACCTTAGGTGATTACGTTCTTACTCATGTATTTTTATAAGCACTGTTATAAATCTTTCAATACCTACCTATATTATCACATTTTGAAGTACCTTTAGTAAAACTCAACTTTCGATTTTTTGTCTTGAGACATAAAAAAAAAAACTACGTTTTTAATAGAGCTTCGGAAGAGCATTTAACATTAATCGTTTGCCAAACATTTCACCCTCATTCCTTCGTGGATTTCAACCATATCATACGATATTATGTTACTTAACTAAGCTGGATTTTTGAGATTTTGTTTTATTGAAGAAGAAGAAAAAAAAGCGTTTTTGATGAAACTGCAAAAAAATATGATATGTAGTTTGAAATGGAATGCCAATATTTTTAAAATTAATGAGAAAATCGAAAAAAGGGCTCGGACGTAATCATATTGTTAAGCACTTCATTCTGGATAATTATTCTTGAATTCATCATTTCTATCGCATAGTTGAGAAGAAATCTTAGGCAACAATGGACATTCGTATATTGAGACTTGTGAAATGAAATCAAGAAAATCTTTTTTTTTTCTATATATAGTATATAGGTACCGAATATATATTACAATTTTTTCGATATTTGTGCGCAAAATACGAAGAAAAATGCATTTCTTCTTCAATATAGGTATCTCCGTTCACCATTGCTTCGTAGTTTACCTGCTATTATTTTACCTACTTGAGTCCCACAATAAGCGTAATGAAGATAGCCGATAAGTAGGTATAGATATAATTACAAGACAGTAAAGTTTATCTACTGCTAATCCAAATACGTATTTATGTATGTAGCTAATAAGTAGGTATGTCGTATTCGTACCTAAAGTTCTCGTACCGCTGATAGCTTTCCCATTCACGCGAAAATTCGAATATTGATTTATAACGCACTGAGTGGCGTTTTTGAACCTTTCGATAGTTTCGTTTTTCCACCATCGATTTAAGTTACCGTTGCTGTCGTATTCGCGTCCTAAATAAATTCAAAATGTTTTCAAAAAAACGGAAATTTATAAAACTACATACCTTTATACTATGTATAGACTTCGACCATATACTATGGACTGCTAATGTTCGTACAGAAACGAACACCAAAGTGAAGTAAACAATAACAACATCGTAGATGAGCTCGCGCATGCGTAGTGATATTTCAGGAATGAAAATGACAATTTTCAATGATAAGAATGTTAAATCAACATCAACTCCTGATTTAATTTCATTAATAATGCTCAATAATTAAAATTACGTTAAAGAAAGTATATTAATAATTATTTCAGTGAATCGTAACTGTATAAGTTGATAAGGAAACTGAAACTAAGCATGCGTCAGCGCATCTAACTACGGTTGTTGTTGGATTCAATTTCTACCATTTTTTGAATTAGCAGTCCATAGTATATGGTCGAAGTGTATAGATAGGTAGGTACTGAAGGAAACGTTTTTTGTTTTGTTTGGTTTCCTTTTATTTCTTAGGTATAGGTGGAACGTATCTATTTATCCGTAACCGTATGTAGGCCTCTACATAGCCAGGTACCCATCATTATACGTGTATGTATGTAGATATACGTAGTACGTACCTTGATCGTCGAATGCATGCGTCAATTCGTGACCCATTACTACGCCAATTGCGCCGTAATTTAAAGATAATTGTTGATTTTGATCGTAAAATGGCGCCTGCAGAATGCCGGCAGGAAAAACAATTCTATTTGTATTTGGCGAATAATACGCGTTTACTGTTGACGGTGTCATTAGCCATCTGCGTGAGGTTACAAATTGAATTAATTAACGTTTCTGTATCAAGTAAAATATGCACCATCTTTCGCATGAACATGCGAGTTACATAACATGGCCCATACGACACACATAGCTATGGGTAATTATGTACAATTAGGTATATATGTACGTCGTTTACGTATAGTATTGTGGATGGTAATGCGTCCAGAGCCTACTAACAAATTATCAAATAGCCATTTCTGTTTTTGCAAAATAAGTGATATCTAACTTGGATTTATTTACTGGTTGATCCAACTTCTCTAAATTTTCTTTAATTCGAAATTGATTGATGCGAATATTATTTAAAAAGTATTCATCTTCTTTGATCTCAAGACCGTCGTATTTTCTATTCAATTCATTCGGATCTAGAATATAGTCGGGGAAACCTGAAAAATGATTGAAAAACCGATAAGTAGGTATAGCAGCGTAGGTACGCAATAGGTAATGCGTGTACGTACGTGTACTGTACACGCAGGTATTAATAATAGCTCGTAGCTCAAGTTGCGCTCTCTCTCATCTACTTACCGATCATATCTGTTATTGAGTCGGCTTTATTTTTAGCTAACCTCAGCGTTTGCTTGTCCATCCATTTTAATTTTTCGAAATTTTCTTTGAACGCGTCTCGAATATTATTTATCATTTTCTTGGCCTAAACAAAAGTAAAATTTCTTCATTTAAAACCTTTTGTTGTTTGTCTGTTTTTCTGTTTTTTTTTTTCTTTTCGTATTTAAAAATTTAAAAAATGTTACGAGTGATTACTATTGGTTTTGAATTGCCGTGAAAGGCTTCCCGCACGTAGAGTGCTCCGACAGCAAATCCCAGCACGTTATTTGTGTCGGCGATGCAATATCTCCAGTTTTCCAGCGATCCTTCGGAGCCGAATAACACTTTTCGTAAACCTTTGTACGATTCTCGAATGGTTTTGAAAGGTAGCCCGTCATACTTCGTACGGCTTGCCAGACACAGGTAATTATGTAGGACTCTGAAAGACGAATCAATAATTGATTCACA